>JASDQU010011120.1:41585-52541 GCA_032191745.1 Picea mariana | reverse complement strand
GTGTCCTTAGTCCCTATTCCGTCCATTTTCCATGATTTTTTGTTAAACTCTATTTTTCCCTTCTTGGCTTGAAAGCTTATTTTAAATATTTTTATGCACATTTAATTTTTTTTTAAGTTTTTCAAATATTAGGATATGATATGAAATATTTCTATCACATCACTTGTCCTTTCCTCGTTTGAATTTTCAAATTTTGTCAAATTGGAAAAGGCGCTGCAAGAATAACGTTATTCTTGCAGCACTGGGATTAATCATAGTTCTGCATGCACCACCTTACCCAGATCGTGTTCTAATGTTCCAAATCATTATTAGAGGATCTTCATATCTCTATATGATCTATTTCAGGTTGTTATTCTTATGATGACAGCTAAATTTGGAGGATCGGGTTGTACTCGCCACCTTGATATCAAATCGACATGCCCGATTATCATTCCATATGAATTAAATTATTATCTTCCTATTTTATTATGTTTGTTATTCTACACATACTTTGCAGGTAAAGAGATAACTCTCAGTTTTCAACAGCCCTCAAAATTTGGAGATCAAACCCTCGATATTCTTAGAAATTTTCTACAGGATTTTATTAGTGTTATGGCGCCCAAAAAGAGTGGTCAGATAATCATATTGGAGCCAGAAGGGACATAGTTTCTCGAAGAATTTCCTCATATAAAACAAAATTTTAAGGATACTGGTTGGTTTGAATTCTTCTCAACATTCCACGGTCATGACGAGCAGATCTCTATGAAAATTGCACATAATTTCGATGGTTTCGAATCTATAGTTGGTAAACTTCTGATGCACATGACAGAGCATTCCATAGCTAAATATTGCAGGTTACCAGAATATGGGGAAAGATGGTGAAAGAAAGAAAATGTAGTTATGGAGTTTGTAAATCAATTTTTAATTCGAGAAATGAAAAACCCCAATTGGAGCCAGGGTATCCCACACAGCTGGGTGAGGAAAGAATGACACACTTGTCTATTGATTATCCAAAGGTACATTACATGTGAAGGCATATTTTCTCTGCTTCATATTTATCATATTAGACTCTTAATCCATGTAAATGGTGATTACCCTCTTAACCTACCTTATTTCTTATTAAAAATTTTATCTAAAATGTCTAAGAGGATTTATTCACATCCTGCAACATCAAAAAGCAGTCTTTTTCATCAAGGGTTGATCAAAACGTTGGTAGTATTTTTCTTAGATGAAGTTCAGAGGTATTGGGACTGGTTAATCCAGCCATTAAAAACTAATCTACAGGAAACTAAGTCTAAAGATGTTAAGGAGAAAAAACATGAAAAAGGTAAACAAGCCCCTCAAGCCACTGAGGTTTTGATGAAATAAAATTCCTCTGCAACCAGGGTAACTCGTGCTGGTAAGAGAAAATTAAAACACAATAAGATATTGGTGATTTTCCTATGGGTAAAATTACAAACACAATAAGATACAAGATTTGAAAAGGAAGATGAAAGAGAAGAAGGCATTGCTAAAAGAGATAAGAGAATCCAATATAAGATTATATTGGCATAATGTTGTGCTAATAACTAAGCTCAAACAGAGAGACACCAGGGCTTCTGCAGTCATCATACCATGACAAATCTAGGAATTTTTTCCTCAGTTTTGATTGTTCAATGCTATTACTCAGAAAATAAAGATGAGAAGTTTGGTTCAAATGGAACTTTTTGGTATCTCAGATGAATCAACTCAGTAAGATAGTATTCCTCTTTTTGTGGGATTTGAAATTTTTATCAAATTGTTTCCTAATCTATATTCGGATTGGTCATTGAGCCTTCTACAATATAGGCATTAGAAGTGCTCATATGAGCTTTATTATCCTAGGAAATAGTCATTGGCATGATCCTATTGTAAAACTAAAAACTAAAAAATAGGATCTACAGGAGTAATTTGTATTCTTTAAAAAGACATTGAAAAGACTCTATGAGGGTTGATTAGTTGGGCATTCAAGGGCCTTTTTTGTAAAAACTCCACTGTAAGACAAGACTATATTTCATATTGGTACTAAATGGAAAAGGCATGTTTATGGTAAGATCTTATTTTCATATCTTTATCTGTTTCTTTTCTTACTTGAATAGATTTATTCTATTGTAATGCATATGATTTCTTGATTGTGAGTGACACAGTGAAAATTTTACTATTTTTGCTCATAATTAAGATTGTTTTCAAGTACATGTTCTTGTTTCGTAATGATATTTTGGAATGAGAAATTCGTGTTTGAGTTGACAAACTAGATACTCACATACCTTCTTTTCTTTATTTACCTTACCATGTGATCTGTTAAAGTGTCTACCATTTACTAAGCTAGTGGGATGTTTACTTCCTTTTATATTGAGTTATATGTTTTATTGAATCCTTGAACCATATTTCAACCATTTTCTAAAAACCTATTCAGAAAAACCTTCATAAATACCATTGCAATAACTTGATTATTACCTAGATTTCCCTCTCAATTTCAAGTGAAACTTTAGGGACTAACAGGACTAATATCTACCCAACCCTTCGATCTCATGGTTAGTAAGAGTCCACGTAGTCCTCAGATCCATGGCCTCCATTACTTTGGGGCTCCATAATTTAGAATATTTGGCATTGAACCACCTCTGTCCTCCCAAAGTGGTCAACGTCGGGCTGACCTGGGCAAGTATCTGATAGTCAGGGAAGGTCCCAAAGGATCCTTAGATCTACATTTCTCATCTCTTTGAGACTTAGACATTCAAGGAGATCGATGTCATATCGTTTCTATTCTCCCAGAGTATAACCTTGTCAAAGTTCCCTCAGTGTATATCCAATGGTCAATGGGTCTCCCAGATACCCTCGAATCGATGGTTCACGTTAATTTGCAATGGTTAAAGGGGTCAAGGTTTAGTTGTGGCAGGTCTATTTGTTGCAGTTAGGGGAAACCGCCAGGTGTCAGTCAACCTCATGGATAAGTGTAACAACCTGTCGCCTTCAGTCGATTTACAAAAGGGTAAGTTCATGATACTTTGGAGCTCTAAACTCCCAAAGTTCTGAAGCTAGAAGGACTTATCTCCTTTTTGGTCTAACACTAGGTTCCCAGACCTTAGTTGCATGGGTCCTTTGAAGAATCTCATGGGATACATGCTAATTATTTTAGCTGTAAAGGATTCAAGTATATGGAAATGGGCCCTTGGTCATATGAAGAGGATTTCAAAGGAAATTTCCTTCCTCTATAGGGTTTTAAATTTACATTCCCTCTAAGTTAGGCCCGAGGGGTTGACAGGACTTCAACATTTCAGCCAGTCCTACCCTGATTCTCTTGCAGATTCCCATCCATTGTCTCTCTAGTGGATGGGCTAAGGTGAACAGAAGACCATTTGAAAATAGGGATTCACAGAGAGACAATACATAATTCTACCTTTAATCATTCAATACATAACTCAGTCATAACCATATACATGCATTCAATCACTATTTCAATTTCAACACACAGAGTAATACTTATTAGAAGACCAGAGTTTGTGAAGTGAATGATGAAAAGGGTTCTTGTTTCCACCCAACCATAAGCAAATCCATTTCTAATGGATTTACCGTTGGACACCCCTGAGCTAGACCATGACTCTTTGAGAGAGACTATTTCCTCTTGCTCAATGACAGTCAAGGATGAAGGTTACTCTCCTCCTCCTGCATGATCTTGGAAATCAGTTTTCTCTATAACTAGCAAGAAGGTCTTCTTGAGTACTTCCATAGTCACTCGTTAGCCTCGTTTATCATCTTGTAATGAAAATCATGCCCATGGATTCTTGTGCCCATAACAATCTTATTTCCTAGTTCTTCCTCGAACCAGAGAACTGCAAAACACTCTTTCGACTCTGCTCTCTTCGCAGATCCACTTGCTCTCTTTTTTTCCTCTACCCACAAATTACCACATCCTTTCCTTTCTCAGCAAGGTTTTATTTGTCCAAATCCCCAGCTCATGGTCAGGTATGGAGTCTTATATATGGGTACTCTGCCCCATCTCCTCATTAACTCTTGAGGAGGACTCCCCCAACTACCACTTTGACTGATAATTTATATATGGGTCATAGGACTCTTCTCAGTCATAAATTCCAGTAAGGTACTGACATGGTGGAGGTCATCCCAACCATTTCTGGTTCCCATCACCATATCTCTCATAGCATCCATGGTTTATCTTGGAAAACCCCCTTTTCAGCAGTTATGCAACACTCATCCATTTTATATTAATAACATAAATACATACAATGATATTTTATACAAAGGTTCCTCAAATCAAACATTCACACATACCTATTATGTCATAGTCTCTTCACCAATTATAGTTATATTTACAAACTGGGGAAACAAGGGTATTACAACATATATTGGTACTCTAAGCATGGATGAGCTACATGGGGCTATGAAATGAGAACAAAACAAGAAAATCCATCCAAGAAAGAAGCAACTTTCAAAGAATCCAAGAAGACAAATAAGAAGTAAATTCCCAAGTCAAAGAAAAATTGCATCTACAACGATGATTCAAACAAACATGAATAAATATCCAACTTTGTAATAAATTTTAAGAGAGGAACTCACAAGTACAAAGGTATGCTTCCTTTAAAATGTTTTAATTGTGGTAAAATTGGTCATTTTGCAAATAAGTTTCCTTATGCTAAGAAGTCAGATAGTGATGAAGAAGTGCAATATTCTAGATATAAAAAGTATGAAGAACAAAAATAAAATGCTAGAAATGGAAGATGAACAACAATATAAGCAGAACAACACCACAATAATACCAAAATGATACCAGAATAACACCAGAAAGAGCACTTCGATTATTGAGAGCAATATTCACTTTCCTTTTCAAGGGGGAAACCTCCAATAGAGTAGAGCTCTATTACAATAATATCCAAGACAAAAATTATCATACCCTCAAATCCTATTCATACTAAATATGTCTATTAAAAGAACCATCTAGAGGAAGATCCTTCTAGAAGTGAAAGCTTCTATTAGGTCTTCTTACATTCGACTTATTCTTCCTTATTGCTAAGCCTTATTAATATTGACCTTTGTTACATCGGAATATAATATTCTACCTATGTGAGGGGTTAGGTACCTAACATGCCCTCCCCCTTAAAAAAAACCTTTTCCTCAAGGCTTGAGATGTGGAAATTATTGCAGAATGGTAGCTGGTTCCCAAGTGACATCAATTGGGGTTGTATCTTTCCATTGGACAAACACTTCCTTGATGTTTTGTTGATGCAGGCGACACTCACGCTGGTCCAAAACTTCTTGTGGTTGTAGCCAAATGGAGCCTTTTTCATCCAACTCAGGAAGGTTGGTTTGAATTTGGCACTTAGTTCTGATCACCTTCTTTAAGTAGGAAACATGAAAAAAAGGATGTATATTAGAATGACTGGGCAAAGCTAACTGATATTCTACATGTCCCACATGCTTGAGAACTTTATAAGGACCAAAAAATTTGGGTGCAAGTTTCTAACAATGGTTAGCCTTGAGGGAATTTTTCTTGTAAGGTTGCAGTCAAAGAAACACCTGATCCCTTTCTTCAAATTGACGTTCAGAGCGACCTTGATATGATTTTTTATTCATGCGATTCTGGGCCATGATCAAATTATTTTTTAGGGTATGAAGAATAGACTCTCGAATTGTAAGCATTTGGTCAACCTCCTGGACCTTTGAGACACCTGGTAAATATGAGAGAATTGAAGGTGGCTTTTGTCCATATACCGCTTCAAAAGGAGTCATGCAGGTAGTTGTATGGTATGAAGTGTTGTACCACCATTCAATGTGTGGTAACCATTGAGCCCATTGATTTTTATCTTTCAATGCAAAACACCTCAGATATGTTTCCAAACACTTGTTGACAACTTCAGTTTGAGAATCAGTATGGGGATGATAAGTTGTGTTGAGATGCAATTGGGTGCCTTGTAGCTTGAACAGATCTTGCCAAAAATTGTTGGTGAAAGTTAGGTCGCGATAAAAAACAATAGAATTTGGCATGCCATGAAGCTTGAAGACTTGATCCATGAAAAGTTGAGCCACAATGGATGTTGTAAATGGATGTTGAAGAGCACATAAATGAGCATAATTGGAAAGGAGATCAACTACCACTATGATAACTAATTTATTGCCTAATTTAAGTAAGCCTGTAATAAAATCCATAGAGAGATCCCACCAAATAGCAGCTGGAATCGGAAGCAGTTGTAGTGTGACATGAGATTTGAATTTGTCTCCCTTGTTGTGTTGACACACATCACATTCAACCACAAAATTATGAACGTCCTGTTTCATACAATCCCAGAAAAAAGAACATTTGGCCTTTTCATAGGTTTTCGTAAATCTATAGTGCCCAATTGTGGGTGTAGCATGAAGCTCAGAAAGTACTGTGGATTTAAGTTTTGTCTGTTTACTTAAATACAAATGACCTTTGTATTGAAGATCATCATGGAGCCAAGAGTACCCTAGGGAAACTGGAGAATTGGACTGCAATTGTTGGATTAGATGTGAACTTTTGGGATCGTGTAGCCATTCCTAGCGAATAACTTGGAGCCAATATGGTATAATTAAGGAGAGAGAAAAATGGGACCCTTCATCTTCATATTTTCGGGAAAGTGCATCTCTAACGACATTGTCTTTTCCTTTCCTATAAATGATATCATAATCATATCCAAAGAGCTTAGTCACCCATTTTTGTTGCTCTAGGGAGTAAATGTGTTGTTACAGAAAATACTTGATGCTTTGATGATCTGTCTTAATTTGGAAGCGTTGCCCCAATAGATAAGGGCACAAAAGATCGACGACATGTAGAATAACCAACATTTCCTTTTCATAGATTGATTTTCCCAAATTTTGTTCAGACATTTGTTTGTTGGTAAAGGCTAAAGGCCAACCCTCTTGCATAAGGACAACACCGATTCCTTTCCCTAAAGCATCACATTATAGGACAAAGGTATTGGTGAAATTAGGAAGGTTTGGGACTGTAGTGGTGCACATAGCCATATTCAAGGTTTGAAAAGTCTGAGCAGCTGTTGGAGTCCAAGAAAAATAATTCTTTTTAAGGAGTGCAATGAGAGGTGCCGCAATCTTTCCACAATTCTTAACAAACTTGTGATAATAACCTGTTAAGCCAAGAAATCCACGCAATATTTTGAGAGTCTTTGGGTGAGGCCAGTCTTGCATAGCTTCAATATTTTTAGGATCCACCCTGACGTCGTCCTTTCCAACAAGATGACCCAAATACTTGACTTCTGAGGTGCCAAAAGCACATTTAGATTGTTTCAGGAAAAGTTGGTGCTGAGAGAGTAGATGGAGAAGTCGATCCACATGAGCAAGAAGGTTTGTCTAGGTTTTTCTATAGATGAGGATATCATCAATGAAATCTAAGACAAAATGATGGAGAAAAGGATGAAAGACATGATTCATGAGGATTTGGAAAGTGGAGGGATCACTACACAAGCCAAAGGGCATGACCAAAAACTCATAGTGGCCCTCATGAGTTCTAAAGGTAGTCTTAGGAATGTCTTCCTCTTTCATATGGATATTGTGGTAGCTAGAACTAAGATCAAGTTTAGTAAAGAACTGGGTGCCAGTCAATTCATCCAAGAGGTCATCAATGACAGGAATGGGAAATTTGTCTTTAATGGTGAGTTTGTTGAGGGTGTGGAAGTCAGGACACATGTGCCAAGAACCTTCTTTCTTCAAGACCATGACCACATGAGAAGAGTAGGGGCTCATACTAGGGAGGATAACAACTGTGTTAAGCAGTTCTTGAACCATTTTCTCAATTTCATTTTTTGGGGAAAAGGGGTGACGATAAGGATGGATATTGGGAGGAAGGCTTCCGGGGACAAGGGGAATGGAATGATCATGAACACCATGTGAAGGAGGGATTCCATGGGGAGTAGAAAAAACCACTTGTTGTTTAGAGAGGATGGATTGGAGGTCTTGCAACACAGAGGGTGTCTCAGTTGCTTGTATGGCATGGAGTTGGGAAATAACACCAAAATGACCTTTTTTGAGCAGCTTTTCCATGCGATGGAAAATACTAATCTCAGGGGAATTGACGGTGATGCCTTGGAAATTATATTGTTGGCCCTCCTGGTCGAATTTCATGGTTAATTCCTTAAAATCCATGAGAATGGGACCCAAAGTCCTTAGCCAGTCTGCACCCAACACAATGTCACAACCGCCCATGTCGATAACAAACATATGAGATTTCAGGTGGTAGTCACCAATTTGGAGATGTGCAATTTCACAACGTCCTCCACATTTCATGGACCTGCCATTGGCAACCATGATTTGGAAATTATTGACTGTACAGATATAGCAATTAGTTTCTTGGGCAATGTGGTGATGAATAAAATTATGGGTGCTTCCACTATCAACAAGAATGATGAACTTCCTATGCTTGATGTAGCCAATTAGATTTATGGTTTGGGGAGAAAAGAAGCCAGTGAGAGAATTTAGGGAAATGACCGGTTTGAATTCGGGAGGGTCTAAGGGAGGGGTTATGTCAGTGGGTTCAGGTGACACTGACATAAGGGGAGATTCAACATCCTCTTCTGAAACATCCTCCGAGATGGACATAAAAATATTTTTTTCCTTACACTTGTGTCCCAGAAAATATTTTTCATCACAATTATAACAAAGGCCTTTGAGTTGGCATTCAACCATTTTGGCCCTGGTCAATTTTTGGATCTTTAGTGGGGTAGAAGGAGGAGCAGGATTTACTAGTTTAGTGCGAGGAATAAAAGAGGGTTTCCAATTTTGAGAAGAGACAACATGTTGTGATTCCTTAGCTCTTTAGTATCCTCCACCCAACTCTGAGGCTGAGCCATGAGGACATGGGCACAAATCTCATCCTTGAGGCCACTGATAAAAAATTCTCGAAAAAAAGCATCAGACATTCCCTCTATACGAAAATCCAGACACTCAAAAGTAGCTATAAAGTCTTCCACTGTGCCAGATTGTTTCAACTTTATCAAATGGCCTAAATGGTTGGTGTCAGTGTCAAAGCATTCACAAAGCTCTGCCACAAAGTGTGTCCAAGAAACATACCTTTGGCAGACAATTTTTCTCCATTTCCACCATTGCCAACATTCTTGATCTAGATGGAGAAAACCATACTAGAGTTTGGCCAAGTCATCTGTAATGTTGTACAAAGAGAAATAATGTTCCATTTGAGTTACCCAACCAATGGGATCCGAGACATGAAATTTGGTCACATCCACACGTGGAAGGCGTAGGGCATGCTAAAAGTGATGGGGATTAATATTATGGGAATGAGACAAAGTTTCAGCTTCAGTATGCAAAGGTGGGTCAGATAAAGGGGGATGTGCAAGGATATGTATCTTGGTGCAGATCATCGAAGCGACAGATTCAAGTTGGGTAGTAATTTATTGTTTGAGGTCTTCTTTGAGTTCCTCGATTGAGGTGATGATGGAGGAATGCATGTTTTTATTGATGGTGGAAATATTTACATTGAGATGTCTCACTTCTTGTTGGGTCTCTATCAAATTAGATTGCAAGGTATTGAAGAAAGCTTCCAAGTCTTGGCTACGGGTATGGGCCATGATGACGAGGGAACCAAAAAGGGGTGGGTGGGGTCAACTTTTTTTTCTGAAAAATGATAGGTATGAATGTGATAAGGGAGAAGAGATCAATCCAATGGAATAGGTCTCAAATAATGGTGCAACAAAATCCAGACTTTTGTTTTTACATCTGCGGAGTTATACTCTGGTCTGAAGAATACTGGAGTGATGAAATTCCCAAATTCTTAATCATGAATAAATGTGTAGTGATTTGGCAACTTGAACAAAGTTGCGTGACTATAGATCTTGTCTATTTTTTTTTTGTTTCCATCCCCAAAGGTTAGGTATTCAAGGGTTGTACAAACAAGGGTTTTCCTTGTTCTATAACTCTCTGATATACGTGTGGGGTCCAACAGTAGTACTTGAACCAATATCTCAGGGCACCAACTAAGGAGGATAGACCATGCTCTTAGTCGTACTATCTGACTACCCAGGTAATAGAGAGTATCTTCATGAGTGTTGTTCTCAGTGAAACTATAGCAATCAGGCAACTGATCAGTTTATCTAAAGAGGGATTCAGAAAATATAGGTTGATCTGTATATAGGTGTTGTCTGATGTGCTACCACTTGAAGGGGTATCAATAGGGGTTACAAGGGTGGCCAACAGATGTGCGCTTAAGTACCACTTTTATTTCCTGCATGTATGAATCTCTGACTGTGGGTTTATGTGCATAACGACAGATCTTTGTAGCTTAAAGATGTCAGAATACGTCTCTACCCTGGAAAAAAAAATACCCACAATTTTCTGCCAAGGAAAGTGCTCTAATACCACTTGTAATATTCTAGATATAAAAAGTATGCAGAACATAAATAAAATGATAGAAATGGCAGATGAACAACAATATAACTAGAACAACACCACAATAATACCAAAATGATACCAGAATAACACCAGAAAGAGCACTTTGATTAATGAGAGCAATGTTTACTTGCCTCTTAGAGGGGGCAACCTCCGATAGAGAAGAGCTCTATTACAATAATATCCAAGACAAAAGTTCTCATATCCTCGACTCCTATTTATACTAAATATGTCTATCAAAAGAACCATCTAGAGGAAGATCCTTCTAGAAGCGGAAGCTTCTATTATGTCTTTGTACATTTGACTTATTCTTCCTTATTGCTAGGCCTTATTAATATTGACCTTTATTACATCAGAATATAACATTCTACCTATGTGAGGGGTTAGGTCCCTAACAAGAAGAAGATCCTAAGAAATCAAAGAAATATCAAAAGGTAAATAAGAAAGATATGGTGATGAAGACGAAAATCCTAATAAAGAAAAGAATATCAAAAGGGAAACAAGAAAGGAGATAAAAGGAAAGCCTTCAAGAAAAATATCTACTCAAGAGAAGATAGTTCCTCATCTAATGAA
>JASDQU010011119.1:95800-106653 GCA_032191745.1 Picea mariana | reverse complement strand
TTAGGTTAGCAACTCAAAACCCAGAAAACACAGTTTTTAGTTAGCCCACTCCTTTGATCATTGAAACTTATAACATTGTTAAAATTTGTCGCAAATACATTTCCAAGATGAGTTTATAACTATTTTATTTTAATATTTATAAATTAATTCTTAAATTTATATTATTTTAATATTTATAAAAATAACTTGGTAAAAAAGTACATTGAAAATGTGTGTTACCTGCTAGGCTTTTGTTTATATAAAAGTGTCTTTAACTTGTAATTCTCCTTGATCTGGGTTCCCAGTCTTACCATTTTCACAAAAGCAAATGTACACAAACATGTTATTGAAAAAATTGAACCTAATAAAAATTATCATTATTTATTTTATAATAATTAACAAATGATATACTTTATTTTTATGAAATAATTGACATTATCTTTTGAATTTTATATTAGCATTAATCCATATCGATTCAATTGTTMGACATACCTCGCYTCCAGTAGCTTTTCTTGAGGCAATTGAAATGAACGAAATCATTATTGCGTTTGTCCATGGTTCGATTCACGTAGAGTCAAAATTCTTTAATCGGATGAAGTTCTTTGTTGCGTTTGTTAGTCCTGAGATTCACTATGAAGATAACCGAGATTCAAATCCTAATCCTACCCAGTATCTCTGGCGCAGCGCGTAATCTGAGTGCAACCGCGAACATAAGGATTAGCCTGCGAGGTATTCTTGCAATTGTAATAAGGAAGCCCCTTCAACGGGCACGAAACCACGTTGGTTTTCATGGCTTCATAACTAATACGGTACGTCTTCGTGATCAGAGATCTCTGGTTCGATTCCCAGTCAGACACCATCTCTTCTTCCTTTTCAAAGCACTCTCCATCGAACCAGTGCACTGTCGTTGCTTCGCCACCCAGTTCAACGTGCCATTGCCATAGCCATCGCCAACGTCCATGGCGCCCACACACATTGATACACCCCCGTACGCAAGGTCGTTGATACAACCCTCAGTATGCAAGGTCTGATCTTCATTGCGTTCAGGTAAATCATCTTGTTGTACTCTTCTCTTCATCTCTTCAAACTGCACTAAACTTTTCACAATTGAATAAATTCAAGGTTAGATTCCTAGAGATTATACCAATTATACATACTATGAATATCAGAGGTATTGAATTGTTAGAATTGCCAATAATATAAGATTTTGAAACTCTATATCCTGCTAGGTATTGAATCTACTGATATTCATCCCTTTGCTATTGGTTCCGGATTTGATTCTCCAGCTGCTTTATTGAATCTACTGATATTCATCCCTTTATTGTTGGTTTCGGATTTGATTCTCCAACTGCTTTAGGTACCAGAGCTATACCCACAAGGTTAAAACTCTCCAAGCTTATAGCAGGTCCTATTGTTGAGGTCTTATTGTTGAGACAGTGATGTGGTGATGAGGTCGTGGGGAGCGAGCGAGGCAAAGAGTGCACTTGGGTTCCTTGTTGCAGGAATGCTAATGCTATAAATTTGTTTTATAAAACAATTTTTAATTGTAATAAATAATTTAAAAGAATTGCACACACCATGGATATAATGTCACACCATCGCCTGTTGTAGTTATTATTTTCGTCGCTCTCAGATTGATTCTTAAAACTGTGATTTTCGGTTCTTGGTTGGCGTCTTAGATTGATTATAGATCCGGATCGAAAAATAAGGTTTTTGACTCATAAATTTCTATAAATTTCTCTCATACCGTGGGAGTTGTTATATGACTGACTATTTTGAATGTCAAGTCTGGGGAGTAGAGTCAATGAATATTTATATATCTATGTATTTATAAATCGAAACTTATCTTAGAAGAAGGAACACTCAAGAAGTTACATAGAAAATTGTTTGGAAATTAAATAATTCTTAGAAGGGCGATTTTTGAACCATTATAAATATGTATATGCCTTTTCACCAATGCCAACTTTACGCTGTCAAGTCTAGACATTTAATTATTGGTATATATGAAAATGTTACTAACAATCCTTTTAGACAGAGATTTATTAGGTAATATATTATCAATTAATTAATAGAATTGAAGGATAATATTTTACTTGTATTATTGTGAGTTCTTATTGAATGTTGATAGGACTAGATCTTTTGCTTTTAGAAATGTAATTTTGTGTTTTATTGAAAGGTTGGCTATATTAAGGACATTGTCATGCATAATTTATTCACTAAAGTATCTACAACTTGTATTGATAATCATTTTAAAATTTATATAATTCATCAAGAAGTAAAGATAGAAATCATTGGAGGTACTTTCATCTTAATCTTGTGGATAAAAAGATATTATTTTCTTATTTTAGAATTCTTAGTTAGCTCTAAATCGAATATTTGAATTTTAGTTTTGTATATCATTAGTGTAATTCTTGAAAATGGTAATTTGGATGATGATTTATAAATTTACTAGTACTCACATTTATTTCATGAAGTGAATTGTGCTTGAATTTAGACTAGACGTGAGTGGGTAATAGATACCTTCATGCTCTTCACAACGACTGCCAGTCCTGAGACTTTAAATGGTAAAAATAGATCGGATGAATCCTGGACTTGATCGCCAATTATGTGTCTTGAAGGTCCTAACCTTGCAGGGTAGGATTGGGTGGGTAGATATTGTTGTCTTGAAAATCTTGTGTAATTTTGTTGATGGTTATGTTCGTATGTTTAAACTATTAATTGCTTCTTGAATATTATCTATTGACCGTATATGAGGTAGACGTAGAGAAGGACATTGTCGTTGATTAATCATAGAAAAATTTACCTATTTGAAATATTATACAATATTCGTAATTATTTCTTTAACATGTTATATAAAAAAAGAAAAAAAAAATGTACACCACTTCATTGTAGATGTTATTTTTATGTTGTGTATGGAGGTTTGTTACATTGGATGTTGGACATGTTGAGAGGTTTGTAGAGGTCCTTTTCCCAAGGGTGAGCCATTGGAGCAAGAGGAAGGGTACTAGGGAAGAGGGTTTTAACAACGAGAGATTTGAGAGGAGGCCTTCTTTGGTAAACCTTAGAAGGCTTGAACCTCCCAGGGGGAAAAGGTTTGGGAAAGGAAGGGTTTTGGGAAGGTGGAGTCACCAGATGAACTTCAATATGATCTCATCAAGAAGGGTGGAAATGGAACCTCCCTTGGGTGGAGTCGCCAGGAAAGCTAAGGGGAAGGATTTGGGACAGCTTTCCAAAGTTTCGTTAGGGTTCCGAAGAGGATTCAAAATCCTCCCCAACAATGACACCAAAACGTTATCGCACAAGTTATAGGTTGGGAAAATCCCAACCCAAACACCAAATGCTGAAAACTAGGAGGTCACATACCCATTGTCACCTTAGGCAGGAGTCCCCATCACTTTAGAGGTGAGGTAGTCACATCAAGGGTGGAATCCCGGTGACCCTAGGGGGAATGAGATGAAAAAGGATGAAGACAGAGAAGATGTCCCTAGATGTAAAATATAAATTGTATGAAGGTATTGGAAAGGAGTCTTGGCAATATCCAAGGATTTTCGAGTATGTTGAGTAACCTGCAAATGGTGAAGTACCTTCCCGAGACACAAGAAAAACAAGCATATATTGCAATATAATCAATTGGAAAATCAAGTTAAGTTTTATGTCCCTAATAGAATATTTTAGTAACAATGTATATCAGCAATAAAATGACATCATAAGTTGCAAGATAAATTCTAAAAATCAAGTGAAAGATACAAGAGAAAAGACTAGATAATTACTAGTAAAACTCAAGATTAAAGACCAAGATACTAGCATGAAAAGAAAAGGATGTAGAAAGTGTGCTAGAGTAAGTAAGACAAGTATGCAAACTTTGGGCAATTTCAAGTGGTTGATGAGAGAGTTATTAATCAATTGAGTTAGGGTTTTTGGCAGCCCTAATGGATAAAGATGTAAATTTATAACATCAGAAAGAACTATCCTTTTGATGGGGATGCCCTTGTGGTTGTGAAGTGCTCTAAGCACAAGGACACAATCCAAGGTGCAAGAAGTAAAAGTGACAAGAAATTACATTTCCCAATGCAATATTTTGTTTCTTCAATGCAAGACTAGTGCCTTTAGTAATGGGTTAATGGGGTCAAAAAGAAGGAGATACGATTACTAAAACCTTTGGGGTGTAAATCCTCTTACTTCCCAAGGTAAGCAACCTAGCTAGAGTTTAAAGATGAGGGTTGTAAATCCTCTTACTTCCTCAACAACACCCTTGCAAAATAACCTGATAAAATGGTGGAAACTAGGATAGGGGTGTATATCCTTATAATCCCTATCTATCCATGGCCAAAACCACTTTAACTTGAATTAAAAATGATAATAACAAGGTAAAGAAACCATACCATTCAAGAAAAATCCTTAGCATGACAAATTAAACCCCCACAATAGCAAGAAAATGACCTCCTAAGGATAGCACACCATCATCATCATTCAATTATAACCAAAAATCATTATTCCATACCACCAAAGGAAAAATACACCAAGTGTAGCGATAATTTCAGACCAAGTACTTCTCACAAGAGGGAGAGTTATGTTAAAATGAGATCTTATGATCTCTTATTTATACAAAATGTCACTAAGATAGTTTGTCCACATAATTAAGGGTAAACCACAGGTCCACAACCCTAATCTTGCCCCTTTTACAAAGTAATATTAAATAATTCAATTTAATTTCACTTTTTCACAAAGAAAAATCCCTAGTTATATGGGCGTCACCCCTTTAGGGGGCATTTTGGCACTAGGAGAAGGTCATTGGTGATGGAGGAGTGTAGAGAGGCTTCCCAAAGCCACATGTCAAGCATACAAATAGCTTCCTTCATGGTCAAAGCCTCAAACCCCTCAAAACGTGTTTGTGTCAATGCATGTCAGCTCACCACCAAACCATAACCCCCCTACGTGACGCCATGCCTCTAAAGGTGATGTTTTGCCTCTCCTAGGAAAAACATTTGACATGTGAGGGATAGGTTATGTCATCCAAGTCATCTTCTAGGCCTTTAAATTTTAATCTCTCTCATCCAGCATGTGGGCCCTTAGCATCCACTTGTGGACTTCAAGCCCCATGGAAGCCCAAGCTAGACGTATTCTTCCAAAACTGTCCACCAACTAGATCCTATAAAGACAAATAAGAATGCCCTCCAAGGATCTCAAGTCATAACATCGTGATAAGTTAATCCAATCAATAAATGAGGCACCTAAGCATGTGCATCAAAGATCGCTATGTCAAACAATTAAGTGCTCAAAGACATTATGCGACTTGTCAAGCTTGAATATGGGAGGGTTGATGAGGTATCCTATTGGGTAGATCTTTCCCTAGGTCAAGGAGAGATTCCAAGAGATCCCTCTCTAAGCCATGTAAAGTGGGTGAAGTGGTTAGGGTCAAGACTCAATGGGCATAGGGATCATGGCATACAAGAGGCCGTAGTGTCTCATTCATGGGTTCCTTTGTAGAGGGTTTGTGGTACCTTCGTCTGCAATGCCCTTTTTCCAAGCCCATTATTTTTCCATTATTTCATAAATTTAAGAAAATTTTGAAGGACACTGCCCTAGCGTGGTGTCCATATAATGGTAGTGTCACCCACAAACACCTAGTGGAAATGAGAAGGTTGGCTCGTGATGAGACCCCCTTTCTCTCAGCCATGCAACTAAGAGCCATTACCTTGGCTTGGTGATCAGTTGATGGTAATGTCATATCACTAGATATTCATAGACATGATATTCCGGCTCGTGATGAGACCTCCTATCCTCCAACTAACCTTTTAAGCATTCTTAATCATATTTCTTATGGGTCCCCCTTTTCTCAAAGATAAGCGTTTCATTGCTTTCTTGGGTGATCCCTGGGTGAAGAATATAGAAGGTTCATACATAGTCTTTTATTTTTTACCCAACATCAATCCCTATGGACCTTCATCCACTTCTTCCCATAGAATGAGGGACAACCCCTTCTTGGGTCAATACACCCTAAAATCCCAAGAGATAAGGAAATGGGGGGAAATAGTGATGGAAAGTGGTAAGTATGGTCAAGAATTGTACGATGGATCTTCGAGGGAGTTCCTAGTAGCAAACCCATCCCCAAGGAAGACCACTTACTAGGGCATAATTTCAACCACCAAGGTGAAGCAAAGAAACAAGCATAATGTCCAAGCATATATCATGAAATCTAGAGAAATATAAGATACAACATACTTAAATGCCTTAAATATTGAAATGATGTTCACCATAATACTGACTTGTACCTCATGGAGTAAGTCCAACTGCCTTCCGGAAGCTAGCTGATGTGATGGATGCCATATGAAAATCTACGACCTTTGTGGTGGTGAGAAGGGTCTCCATCTGTGCAAAAGGATATTGTTGGTCATGTAGTCTCTCGACACTCCATATCTGTAACCTAAGGGCCTCAAGACATAATCTCCTTAGTTATTCACAAATGCGGATAACATGAAGTACAAGTAAACCCACCAGGGCTATGGACGCTTGTAACTTGTTTGTAGCGGGGCCATGCTTTTATGGTACTAAGGCACAGTCATTAGGGCTATGGACGCTTGCAGGTAGCAAAGCAATACCGAGTAAGATGGTAAGATGACTTGAAACTCGAAATGTTTTATTCATGGTAAGAAAAATTCTAATTGCAAATGGTAAGATGACTTGAAACTCGAAATGTTTTATTCATAAATTCTATCGATCTTCGTATTCATTTACTGACAGAGAAATTATTAAAAATTTAATGGAATTTATTACCTGGCGATTCACAATCTTTATTCAAATCATTAACTTTAGTCAATCATAAATTTCATTAATACTTCGACGATTCGACGTTCGGAGATTTTGAATGTGACGGGGTAGAAATTTCCCGAAGGCCAAATTGCCAAAGAAGTTAATCTCTAATTATTCGCTTTTACGTTTTAATTAATCATGTTTTAAACATTTTATTAGCCTTAAGTACTTATGAAGTTCGGTATTCGGGTGTTTTGGATGAAGGATAACAAAAATCCTCCGAAGGATGAATTCCCGGAGTAAACGTTTCGAACTGTTATATATATTTTGGGCTTTGGAACTCCGGAGCTCTGGAGCTCTGAGAGTTCATTTGTTTAAAAAGTGTGGTTGGTACTTCGGCGGTTCGGGAGTTTTGGATATAGCACGAGAGAAATCTCCTGAAGACCGAAATTGTGGAGTGATCATGATTAATTAAAGTTATTAAATGTTTTATTATCTCTTTGAAACACTTACTTTTTTGTGATATCCAATACTTCGTCATTTTGACACTTCGATGGTTGTGATCCCAATCTTTGTTTAAATTCCCGAAGCGCAAAGCTCCAAAGTGACCGTTAAAGGCTTTCTTTTAAAATATGAGCTGCTTTTACATTTCGGAGATCACAAAAACCGTTTGATCAACTTAGTGCAACTCATCGACGAGTGATATTGTAAGCGCCTTATTAATATATAACGACCAAGGAATTAAAAGGAAATTTCCTAAGTTTTTTGGTGAGATTTTATTTCAAGAAAAACAAAAGAATAAAAGTTCAAAATTATATGTGTTCTAACAAGTTTTATGATGAGTATTGACTAATTTAACAAGTGAGATAGCCAGGTTTTATGATATCATTTTTTAATAGACCTTAGGTTAGCAACTCAAAACCCAGAAAACACAGTTTTTAGTTAGCCCACTCCTTTGATCTTTGGAACTTATAACATTGTTAAAATTTGTAGCAAATACATTTCCAAGCTGAGTTTATAACTATTTTATTTTAATATTTATAAATTAATTCTTAAATTTATATTATTTTAAGATTTATAAAAATAATTTGGTTAAAAAGTACATTGAAAATGTGCGTTACCTGCTAGGCGTTTGTTTATATAAAAGTGTCTTTAACTTGTAAGGCTCCTTGATCCGGGTTCCCAGTCTTACCATTTTCACAAAAGCAAATGTACACAAACATGTTATTGAAAAAATTGAACCTAATAAAAATTATCATTATTTATTTTATAATAATTAACAAATGATATACTTTATTTTTATGAAATAATTGACATTATCTTTTGAATTTTATATTAGCATTAATCCATATCGATTCAATTGTTCGACATACCTCGCTTCCAGTAGCTTTTCTTGAGGCAATTGAAATGAACGAAATCATTATAATTGTTATAATGCTTGCATGTGTTTAAGTGTTCGCTCGTGTCTTGGCTATGTGGCTTTCATGCCTTAAGCCACAACGTTCACGCAGGCTTGGAGAGTGCATTGTCTTTGTGCTGGTTGGCTCCTGCTTGTAGCGTTCATGGAAGAGTAAATTATAATTGGATTCAGATACTTGTTTCTCTGCGAGGCCTGGAGGTATTTCGCCGACCAGGTTGTTTTGTTGTAGATTCTCCATTCATGGAGAGAATGGTTGCCGCCTCCCATTTTCGTGTGAATTTGATCCTTATTGCTCTTGTTTCCTCCATCGAACCTCAAAGCCTTCAAGAAATTTGAATAGGTTATGAAAATTAAAAAATGATGGCTGTGGAGGAAGAATAATAAGGGCGTAGTACCTGGACAGATGGATGGAGACGGGGCAGCCGCTGACATGGCTATGCTCTGCAGTGGCCTCTGTTGTTTTCCGGTCTGTCAGTGCCGAGCGTAGTCCACCGCAGGAGTTTGATTTGTTGGGATTGCGTGGTCCATGGTTCGATTCACGTAGAGTCAAAATTCTTTAATCGGATGAAGTTCTTTGTTGCGTTTATTAGTCCTGAGATTCACTATGAAGATAACCGAGATTCAAATCCTAATCCTACCCAGTATCTCTAGCGCAGCGCGTAATCTGAGTGCAACCGCGAACATAAGGATTAGCCTGCGAGGTATTCTTGCAATTGTAATAAGGAAGCCCCTTCAACGGGCACGAAACCACGTTGGTTTTCATGGCTTCATAACTAATACGGTACGTCTTCGTGATCAGAGATCTCTGGTTCGATTCCCAGTCAGACACCATCTCTTCTTCCTTTTCAAAGCACTCTCCATCGAACCAGTGCACTGTCGTTGCTTCGCCACCCAGTTCAACGTGCCATTGCCATCGCCATTGGTTTCGGATATGATTCTCCAACTGCTTTAGGTACCAGAGCTATACCCACAAGGTGAAAACTCTCCAAGCTTATAGCAGGTCCTATTGTTGAGGTCTTAATGTTGAGACAGTGATGTGGTGTTGTTGAGACAGTGATGTGGTGATGAGGTCGTGGGGAGCGAGCGAGGCAAAGAGTGCACTCGGGTTCCTTGTTGCAGGAATGAACTAAAAGGCGGCGGTGAAGCTGTGAGGTGATGAGGTGGTGAGCATGCATCGACTAGAACTGACCAAGTGACCTAGACTGCAGAGTCCCTCGACTGCAATGCCAATGCTATAAATTTTAGACTGCAGAGTCCCTCGACTGCAATGCCAATGCTATATATTTGTTTTATAAAACAATTTTTAATTGTAATAAACTAGCACAGCCGACTCGCGGCTGGAGAACGCCGAAAGGGTTCCATTCAGAACAAGAGCCAGAGCCGTGACTGAACCGACTCCAACACAGAGTGCGACAAAAATTACTCCATGCGCGTCTAAGGTATGGTATGATTTGAGTGTATTTTAGATAATTACAGATGAATATTAAACGTCCTTGCATGTCGTATTAAACGACCTTTTAGATATAAAAAATGAACGAGTGAGTGATACTAAAATAAAACGTGTGTAGAGTGTTTTTTAATGATATAAACTTGATCTGTATATATTTTAATCCTTCTTAATCATTTAAATGTGGCAATTATATATTTTTACAGTAAATTTATAATGTGATTAGGTAAATGTAAAAAAGTAAGCATGTTAATGGATGTCTTCATAAATGCAAGCAAGGGAGTTATGAATAATAAATCTGAAACATTGATTTTGGAGGACGACTAAAAATATGCCAGCATCTTTAATGCTTAGCCATCAAATTAGAATTTAAGATTAAAAAATCGTTAATTATACCCATTATCAATAAATGTACACCTTTCAACATAATAATTTAAAAAACTTACACACACCATAAATATAATGTCACACCATCGCCTGTTGTAGTTATTATTTTCGTCGCTCTCAGATTGATTCTTAAAACTGTGATTTTCGGTTCTTGGTTGGCGTCTTAGATTGATTATAGATCCGGATCGAAAAATAAGGTTTTTGACTGATAAATTTCGAATGAAGGTTTCCCTTCGATCTATAAATTTCTCTCATACCGTGGGAGTGGGAGTTGTTATATGACTGACTATTTTGAATGTCAAGTCTGGGGAGTAGAGTCAATGAATATTTATATATCTATGTATTTATAAATCGAAACTTATCTTAGAAGAAGGAACACTCAAGAAGTTACATAGAAAATTGTTTGGAAATTAAATAATTCTTAGAAGGGCGATTTTTGAACCATTATAAATAAATATATATGCCTTTTCACCAATGCCAACTTTACGCTGTCAAGTCTAGACATTTAATTATTGGTATATATGAAAATGTTACTAACAATCCTTTTAGACAGAGATTTATTGGGTAATATATTATCATTTAATTAATAGAATTGAAGGATAATATTTTACTTGTATTATTGTGAGTTCTTATTGAATGTTGATAGGACTAGATATTTTGCCTTTAGACATGTATTCTTGTGTTTAATTGAAAGGTTGTGTTTAATTGAAAGGTTGGGTATCTTAAGGACATTGTCATGCATAATTTATTCATTAAAGGATCTACAACTTGTATTGATAATCATTTTAAAATTTATATAATTCATTAAAAAGTAAAGATAGAAATTATTTGAGGTACTTTCATCTTAATGTTAATTGTGGATAAAAAGAT
>JASDQU010011119.1:60762-85448 GCA_032191745.1 Picea mariana | reverse complement strand
TTATTCAATTCTGGTCTATTCAGGAGACCAAACTTGTACAGAATGCCTCGCGCTCAATATTTAACATCTGATTCTGAAACTCACACACAAGAAATTAAAGTCCGTACTATTTCCAATGAAATTTGTCCCACATCATTTGGATTCTCTATGAATAATTTATGACTATTGTACCCGGAACACCTGTTTATTGACTAGCTTCAGGACTGGTCACAAACCCTATCTTCCACAGAGTCTATCTCCATAATTATAGCGAATCAAGAGCTGAAATTTTTACCAGAGGTACCTTGATATGTCTTCTCAATACCAGATCGATTTGACCATTTGAATCATTCTAAAAAAAAATTATAGCAAAAATGGTAAGATGGCCTAAAAATAAATACCTTAGAACACATCACCAAAAGACTTCATCCTCCCTTGAAATCTGGCCTTCTTTACTTCTTATTTCCTCTGAAATTCTACTTGTATCAAATGAATGTATAATGATGTTTATTTATACCATTTATGTCACCTCCTTTTAACATTAGGGCCGACCTGACACTTTCTTATTTTGTAATTCTTTTCTTTAATTATCTTCAGGGCCTACATGTACTTCCTTCTTCAATTCACTTTGTCATCTTCAAAAACTCATATCTCCTCAACCATGAGAATCAACGTGACATGCCACATACCACCGGAAACAACATGATGTATACTATCCATTCATGGGTGTTGTATATGCATGTGTATTGTCCTTCATGTCCAAATACCTTTATCAATCTTGCAGTCCAAAACCCATGACTAGGGTTGACATCAATGACAACAACCAATCTTCCAACAAAAAAAGTAGAAATCGATTAGTATAAAAGAGGAAATCTTTCCAAAGGGAAGGGGTTGGAAAATTTGTAATTAGATTTTATATTTCTATCAGTTGGAATATAATTTTGAAGACCTTTTACAGTTGGAAGTCGATAACTGAAACATGTGCATTTCTGTCAAGTTTTATTAAAGTATTGAAGACTTCATGGATGGAAAGTTTGGTATAGTAATTGTATATTCTTATCAATGAATTTCGAGTTTGAAGGCCAGAGTTTTATTGATAAATTGTTGGTGTGAACCTATATCTTTCACAATGCATTTTTGTAAGTGTTAGATTTAAAGTTTACATCTCACAAACTTGAAATTTCTTTCTTGTTTTCAAAATGTATTAGTAAAATTCATCGGACATAAGATACATTATTCATTCTTTCATATAATTATTTATTTGAGTGGATTAAGATTTTTCATTTGAATTTATTAGTTACTTAATTTGGTGAATTACTTTGCGGACCTTGTAATTATCTTTTCTGTTATGTCTGAAAATTCTCGCAACCTGCTCCTAGATATCTAGGAATGCATTATACTTTATATTAGTTAGATTATGTATTTTAATATAGTTAGATTATATTTGTGTTAGGTCATATATTTTCCCTTTGAATTGAATTTTTGTCATATTCAAAGAAAACTTTCGAGGTGGTAGTCGGGCCCACATACCAGAGGACATTGCCATACCAAACTAGTATAGTCCTAATTGGGGCCTTAATTGGGTAATGTTCCCCTGTTGCAAGAAGGAAATTTTTTGCCTATCAACACCAGTGCACCTATCTTAAAGATTTCATGTCCAAATGAGGATTTTTTTGTGTGCGTAGATGTATGTAAAGAAGGGATTGGTGGATTCCTTACCCAAAATGGGCATGTTATTTGCTATTATTCAAGAAAGTTGGAAGAGAATGAGAGGAGTTATGCCACACATGATTTGGAATTGGTAGAAATTTTCCGTGCATTGAAAATGTGGAGGAATTATTTCATGGATAGAAAATTCAAGCCGAGGACATACCATAGTGGTTTGAAGTATTTGTTTGGACAACCAACATTGAATTCCAAACAAGTTAGATGGTTGGAATTACTTAATGAATATGACTTTGGCATTAATCACATCAAAGGGAAAGAGAATAAAGTGGTTGATGCACTCAGTGGGACGGTGCATGAAATACATGCTATAGCCATTAGTATGTGCAGGACAAATTTAAAAGAGAGAATTTTAGAACCTATAATAACATATTATCATTATGTGCAAGTTAAAGAAAGCTTCTAGCAAGATAATGTACAATAGACATTTAGATATTACAGGATGGGAAAGGATAGAATCCTCTTATACAAGAACAAAGTGTTCCAAATTATCAAGAGTTGAGAAATTTATCTTTAAAAGAGATGCAGAATGTCTCATATGATGGAAATACAAGGTATTAGAAAAAAATTGTGGTTTTAAGAGGTCAATACTTTTGGCCCGATATGAAGAAATATGTAGTTGATTTTATTGCGAGAAGCATGGAATGTCAAAAGGTAAAGGTTGAGCACAGACATCCAACAATATTTCTATGACCATTTCCCATTCCAAAATGAAAATGCAAGTAGTTACTTTATATTTTATAACCAAGCTACCCAAAACAACATGATTCCATCATGGTAGTTGTGGACAAGATTGCGAAGGTTGCGAATTTTATACTAGTTAAGATGACTCACAAGGAAACCAGCATTGCAGATATTTATATGAAAGAAATTTTTAGGCTACATGGTGTGCCTAAAGCAATAATGTCCGACAGAGATCCCAAGTTCACTTTCAATTTTTGGAAAAGGTTGTTAAAAGGATTTGGGGCAAATATTAATTCCAAGACAACATATCATCTAGAATCAAATGGGAAGACAGAGAAGACCAACCAAATAATTGAATAAATTCTAAGAATGTATGTAATGGATCAACCTTTCAAGTGGGAAGACAATGTTTATTTGGTTGAGTTTTCTTATAGAAATGGGTATCAGGAATCATTAAATATGAGCCTGTTTGAATCCTTCTATGAAAGAAAATGCAATACGTCAATGATATGGAATAACCCAATAGATAGAGTCGTTATTGGGCCACAACTGCTAAGAGAAATGGAAGAACAAATGATAAATATAAAGAAGAATTTAAAGACCGCATAGGATAGGAAGAAATAATATGCAAAAAAAATATGAGCACATAGGGAATTCAAAGTGGATGAGCATGTGCTCCTAAAAGTAAAGGCTAAAAGGAGGTCATTGAGTTTGGGAAGTTTCCCAAAGTTGGTAGCGAAATACTGTGGATTGTTTGAAGTATTAGAGAGAATAGGCCATGTTGCATACATGCTTGCATTGTCTGGATCCATGAGATTTCATAATGTGTTTCATGTGTGTTTATTGAAAAAGTATGTCCATGATCCTAACCACGTGATTGATTGGACTATGATCTAGGTGGAGCCAGTGTGCATCCTAGACCGAAAATTCAAATTTCTCAAGAACTGATCCATCATCCTAGTAAAGGTCCAATGGACCTACTATAGTCCTGAAGACATGTGGGAACATGAGGAGGCCATGCAGAAAGAGTACACACAACTTTTTGTAGATTCTAAGGGAATCTAAATGTGCATTTGTACATAAGTGTACAATGATTCCATTTTGGTGCAGCTAGAGTTACTGGAGCCAAAAATGTGAGACTTGTTTTCTGGCCTATGTTGGAGCCATGGAAGGGAAGTGGGAAAACCTGAGGAACTATGGTGCAAAGAAGAGGGTACACTTTATTGGGTTGTGCAAGATTAGGTGAATAAGAGATTACTGGTTGGAATTGCTATAGGAGTCATTAAACCATGAAATTGTTGAGTATTGTGATGTGATCTATATGTATACATGTTTGTATGGTGATGTGCACTAAGGAAGGTGAAAATTGTATGGGGAGGGGATTGTAACACTCATTTTTTGACCCCCCGATATAGCATTGTATATTTGTAAATATTATGAATGGTCATGGGACAAATGATGTAATATGTAAACATTGTACATTGAAAAATAATAAAATGAAATACACCACCAATTGCATATGGGTAAGGAGCATAGTAATGGGGGGATATGATTCCATAAGAGATGGGAATCAATGGGGGTTTTGAGGGGTTTCCACATTCCTTTAGTTTTAATCCACCTTAGTGTGAAACTCAAGCAAGCATGAAGGGAGAAACAAAAAGGAAATTTGAGTAGGAAAGGAGACTTCTATTTTTACAACATACTTTCATAACAACAAGAAGAGGAGAAAAACATGAGTTAGTGTTTGGAAAAGATGGAAAACCATAGAGGGAATTGAATATATCTTGTTGAAGTTTGGAATTACATGGAGAATGATGTTTTTATTCCTGTGTGTGATTTCTGGTGAGAAATGATGTGAAGAGCCTATGTAAAGGTTATTGTGAAATTTTGTTGTGGTTGGATTTCCTCGAGTCTCCAATAGAGAGATTCCTAGTCAGTCTATGATAGATCCTTGGAGGGGATGGAGATTATATGATGGAATACAATGCAAAGAAGGAAATTTCATCCGTTGGGTTGTGCAAGATAATGGGGAAGAGATAGTTGGGCGGTTGGAATTGATGTAGGAGTTACGTCACTATGTTTTAGTGAGATTCGGGCTGATCTAGTGGACTGTAGACACTCATAGGAGCCTGTCCATCCTTGTGGACTCATAGCACTATCTTAGGCATGACTTGCTGCTAAGAAAACTATAGCAATATATTTTGTGGTTGAATGGAAATTTCTACGTTTGTAGCCAGTTGTGTAAAACATTTTTGAAAGATAAGTGTTTTGACCACTATTTTATTTACCATTAAATGTTGTGTGTAAATGTTGCATTTTAATTTGTGTTTTATGTGATTGAATATTGTTGTGCATGCTTAAATAATATGCATTCACAAATTTAAAGTTGTTGATAGTCATATGAATAATTTTTTTTTATGTTGTGTGGATGCATTCATATTAATTTGGTATTAGATTGATGTATTTAACTGATTTATTTAGTATTGTGGCCCAACAAGGAAGTTGGGTACATTACAACATGAATTGTTCTGCATTCCACATTTTATGCATCAATTTGATGTGGAAGTGGGTAAACATTGTGGAGAGAATGTGATGGGAAGAACCATATGTGACTAATAATGGAAAAGGGGAAAGCAAAAATAAAGGAAGAGAGGAAACCCAAGGCTAGTGAGATTAGCCTATATTTTTTAGGTGGCCACCAAAATTGACCATGTCAATTCATGCTCTAACAATAGGTTCCATGTGGGACACCAACCTCCTTATGCGGTAGATGAGAAGATTAGATGTATTTGGATGAGCAGACCCATGACAACATTTGAAACTAAAACCTAAAATCCTCCTCTTGATTATTTGCAATTGAAATTTTCCATTAATAATATGCAAGCTTCCCTTCTGGAAAAATTTCTAGATGTATCTTCTATGGATTGATCCTAATTGAATTGGATATTTTTTCTAAGACAAGTTTTTTCTTTTATGTCTACAAGAACTTGAATAATAAATATTATTAATGGGATGACTCAAATTTGTGGGATGATATGAACTTGGGTATGAGTCTGACCTAAATCCCATTGATAGTTAGTATGACTGAATTGAATCTTAATCATTACTAATACTTGACCATGTTCTACTGCATGCATTAGCACTAATTAAATAAAATATCCTCAAATACTCAAAAACTATTTTTGGCTTGCAAAAGGAAATTTAAAACAAAAACCAAAAGAATCATGATACCCACCTATTTACTATTAGATTCTATACCTGCACTACTGCTCAATCAGGATGACCAAGCTTATTTGATTATTCCTAACCTATCCTATAAAGGCATTCATTGTTAAGTGAAATAATTCTTCCAATTAAGCCATTTTAGAATTGCATAGGAGTTAACCATTCATCTCTTGTGTTTGATCACAAACCAAAACAAAGAGACTATCATTTGGCCCCAAATGTGTGATGATATATCCATCATTATTCTTTCTAGCAATATGATTGAACCTCCCAGTGTTATATTTATGAATAAGAATGTTATAACCATATGCTTTTGTTGATGTGTGCTTTTGCTAATTGAGTCCATTTGGGATTAGATAGGATCATACATATATATGCTCATGCACTACCTAATGAAAGAATCACACCCAATGTGATCAAATCTTGAAACCAACATTGTCATTTTCACATCTATTTGTTGATGATTATTGGTAGTCACGTCCTCTAGTCTACTAAAAGAATGATCATGTAGTGTGGAAAGATTGGGCATAGGGTAAATATCATTTGACCAATAATGCTTGAATATGTGTTTTTTTTATTTAAGCATGATCATTACTCCACTCATATCTTTGGCGGGGTCCACATGTACATAACCCAGATCGTACTGAAGGTTGTATCAATTAGCAATTGATGCTTCAATTTTTGTTCTATCTTCTCCTCATTACAAAATTCATCCTTATCTAAAATATTATCACCTCTAAGCATATAAACTTCTCTAACATGATTTGATTCATTTTAGGAGCAAGGAGGGGATTTTTTTTTATTTATACATACGTATTCTGATAAATGTTGGAGAATTCAATAGGCATAGAAAGGTCTTCATCAATATTCCTTTCATTTCTACAATTTAAGGCATATCACTTTTCTTTGTTACCTAGAATGAAACCATTATATTCACAAGATTTAGAAGCCTTTTGTTTACTGGTAAGTGCACAAGAACCTAGTTTCATCTCCTTGCATGAATTGTCAGTGCATTCATCAAATTTTGGATTAGAGTCACATACTAGAACATGGTAAATGCTTCGATCTTGGTCATAAAAAATATATGTAATTGGATCATCCTTTAATGATGATGCTTTTGTAGGAACAGCGGAAGATTTAGTTGCATAACATTTTTTTTAATCAAATCTTTAGAGTTGTCTTCATCAACCTTACTGTTTTCAACAATTTCACATGGTATGTTCTTTCCTTCAAAGGAATGGAGCAAGTGGAAAATGAATATCATCATTAGAAATCGCATTACATAACCCACCATTTATATCACTTGAATCTTCCCGGAAAAATACAAATTCTTTGGCACAACCAGAACTACCTCTAAATCATAGTAATAATCTTCACATGTTGGGCTTTAATCAAGCATTTCTCTCCTAGAGACAATGATAGATTCTTCAATTTTAAAGGCAACATAGAAGTCAATATTCAAATCTATAGGGCATACCTTATTTAAGATATATATTGGATCTCATCATCTAGAGAAAATAAATACATCAATGTATTTATCCTAATTCCTTTGTTATGTACAATGGATGAACTCTCTACCAAGCTTCGACAAATTTAAGATGAGAATTACAAATAGATTCATCTCTTCCTTTCTTGTCATGAGTTAACTCATAAAGTAAGGATATGTTACCCTTTTCTCATTCTATTAATCGAGTGTCCATGATAAGTATGAAGAAATCATCGTATATACATACCCTTCAATAGTGGAGTCATTGAGTGAATTATTCCTTGCTTAAATCTCACTGTGTGCCCTCACCTCCAAGCATCAAGACATTAATTAAAAGGAACAATGCTCTATCCCTCAATGGAATCACTAAATGAGATGATATCTTCAAAATAAACTCAGCTCATTATATTTTTGTATATGAACTAATAATTATCCAGGGGTTTAACTTGTCCCTTCCAATGGTGCCAATTATTGGTCCCTTAACTTGCACATAAACATCAATCCCTTAACATCAATATTACAAACCTAGTGCACATCCTAGAAATAATTTCCATTGTCGCCTTAGTACTTGTTTCTCTCACTTCACCACTAGTGCATTTCCAATGGTAGGGGGAAATTCTTCCTTTCTTAATTCTTACTATGTGCACTCACCTCCAATAATCAAGACATTAATTCAAAGTAACAATGATTTATCCCTCAATGGAATCACTAAATGGGATGAGATATTCAAAAAAAATTGAGCTCATCAGATTGTTGTAGATGAACTACTAATTATACAAGAGCTCAACTTGTCCCTGCCAATGGTGCCAATTAACGGTCCCTTAACTTGCACATAAACATCAAACCCTTAACATCAATATTACAAACCTAGTGCACATCCTAGAAATAATGCCCATTTTCACCTTAGTACTTGTTCCTCTCACTTCATCACTAATGCATTTCCAATGATAGTGGGGAATCGCTAGTGCAGTGAAACAGAACATGGATGTTGTGTATGATGTTTGCTATATAAAATGGTAGGTTCATACACAAATTGTTCGTACATTATTGGAATACGGGGTCAATTGCATATGAGATATTTCATGTACTCATGGGGAATGCAACAAGAGAATAAATATGTCTTGTTGGTGTTTTCAATCAAATTTTGAACTTGAAATGAAGAGAGGAATTGATAGACAAACCCTATGCATTGATTGGTGATATTATAACAAGTGAGGGAAAAAGAAGTTGTCATTACATTATAGAAGATTTGTAATAAAATGTTCATTAATATAATAATCATTAAATAGTCCAATATCATAAAGAACGGAACAAGGGACAAGAATAATCTCATTAATCAATGTTATACAAACTTGACATCGGGATGGATGAGATCCAATACTAAGACAAAATAAAATTGTTACACCATATCACTAACAACAATMTTGGAACAACGACTTAATCTRCATAAAAYARAGAGAAGTAGGAAAATCAAAATCGTATCATTTTCCCAATCCCTATACTAAAAACACTAATATGATATRATCATATATTCTCAAGACAACTCTTTACACAATTCTCAATATATGCCTAAATAACTTTGCAAGAATGATCGAATTTGACAATGTCAAATTTGATCAACCTTTTTACGATAAGTTGGTCCATTATTACATCGAATATCTCAAGATGAACAACTTTGACAATGTCAAAATTGATCACTCCATTCTTTAAACCCAACCTTGCCATCACCAATGCTCCTACCCATCAAAATATGCATTCACACTAGATAGCTTATGCATTGCAAATTTTCATTCATGCTCCTCCAAAACATCAAAATAAATATTTGATTCACTATTGATGGCATTCTCCATCCAAAAAAGGGGTACTTGTGCCTTTGATTTGAAAATAATCCCATATGTCATGTTGTCCTCCAAATCTTAATTCTTGTGTGGAGGAAGGAAAAAACAAAGGGTGTGTTTATTCCACAATCCATGTTGAGGCAAGTTGATGATGCAATAATGTGGTGCTAGATTGAGCAAAGGATGTAAAGGCAAGTAGGCGATGAGACATAAGTAAGGTATGAGTGAAAAAGGGGTGAAGTGTTATGTATTTCGCATCTTGCATGGGAGTTTGATGTGAAAGTGGATAAATAGTGTGAGAGAATGTGATGGGTAAAAGAATATGCGACTGAGTATGGAAAATTGGAAAGGAAAAATAAGAGGAAGAGGGGAAACCCAAGGCTAGCAAGAATAGAAGATATTGTTGAAGTGGTTGAAATTGACCATGTCACTTCATGCTCTAAGAGGTCCTTCATCAAATATATGCTTTCATGGTTGGGTTTGTTGGATATGTGTTATATTCTTTACACGACTATAAATAGTGTCTATGTTGTGCCAGGCACGCAGGGAGTTCGGGAGCAATGCCCCCCAAAAAAAAAATTCCTCAGCTTTCGTGTCTATTTTTGGTCAATTTTTCAACACATGGTTTTTCGCCGATGGTTTTCTATTTCCGGTTAAGGAATTAGGTTTGTTGACTAATCCAGGTCATTGGAATAGGGTTCTGGATGTCGTTGGTTCCTATATGTATATTTTATTGTAAACAATGTATGATATGAATGAATATAGAATATGTTGGTTTTCCCGATTTGGGTTTCCAAGGGAAAAATCTTTGTGTAATGTTCGTATTTGACATGTATATTTTTTTTTCTATTATTGAAAAATTGTTTGCAATGAAATATTGTATAAGGTTAAAATATACATTTGGTATCAGAGTAATTATTGGCTTCAGGGGGACACCTTTGTGGTCAGGGGTTTGGCTCGGGACTATGATAAGCCTTGTTACATTGGGAGATCTGCGGTATTGATTCTTCAAGTGAAGATAAATGGTGAATAGTTTGAAAATAGAGATCGAGAAAAATAATGGGCAAATTTTTGAGTTGTGGAAGCTCAAGATGGAGTATTTGTTGGTAGAAAGAGATCAGTGGGTCGTGGTGGATCCAGAAACTACACCTACAGGAATGTCAGCAGATGACTGGAAAATGTTTGATCAGAAGGAAAAGAAAACAATCTGATTGTGTCTCTCAGATTTAGTATTATTGAATGTGTCATGGGATGCTACAACCAAGGCATTATGGGATAAGTTGGGTAACTTGTATCAGTCTAAGTCCCTTTTAAATAAATTGGTCCTACAGAAGAAGTTGTATAACCTGAGGATGAGAGATGGAGACTCTTTAATAGAGCATCTGATTGCTTTCAATACTGTGGTAAGTAAGTTATTATCTGTTGATATTAAAATTTCACATGAAGTGTATCATTTTATTGTTCTCTTTACCAGACTCCTAGGATAGGTTGGTTGTGGCCATAGGTAGTAATACAACTACCTTGATTTTTTATGATGTGGTCTCATTCTTGTTGTCGGAGGCGATGATATATAAGAACATGGAAGGACAGATCATAGATTCATTATTTGCAAGAGGACACCCCCAGGATAGAAATAGATCTAAGTCCTCAAGTGGGAGATCTAAGTCTAAGGGTACATCTAAATCTCCTGGAAAGTTTGTAAAGGTATGTTGGAGATGTGGAAAAGAAGGGCACTTCAAGAAGTAATGTAGATCCAAAAACGTTGAGAAAGTGAAGGGATCTGAAGGTGATCCCTCTACGGAAGAAAAGACATCCAAGGAAGAAGGAGGGGATGTGTACTTGGCTTATTCAAGGACACATGCAGATCATGAGGCATGGTTGGTTGACTTGGGTGCATTCTTTCATATGACTCCCCACAGGGGGTGGTTCTGTGAATATGAAAGGTATGATGGAGGTATTTTTTTCCTAGGTGATGATTCGACAACCAGAATCATAGGACGAGGAAAATTCAAGTTGACGCTCATATATGGAAGGATTAGAACATTGTCTGGTGTTCTGCACATCCTAGGATTGGCCAGAAATTTGATTTATGTAAGCAAAATGGACGATGCAGGGGTAAAAATGGTATTTGAAAAAGAAACCTGTTGGATGGTTTGAGGAGAAATAGTGTTGTTGAAAGAAGTTTGGATTGGAACTCTGTATAATATGCAAGGAAGAACTATTAGTGATGGGTGTAATAGTTCCATTGTTCCTGATATTGGAGTAGAAGAATAAAAAACTCCTACAGTCTCTGGAAAAAAGGTTATGTTGTGGCATCAAAGACTGGGGCATATCAAAAAGAAGAGTCTTCGGCTACTGCATAGTAAAGGTATGGTTGAAGGTATGTGTAACTGCTCTCTGTGGATTTTGATTTCTGTGAACATTGTCTATATGGGAAGTAGAATTGGCTAAGATTCCCCTCTGGTGCAATGAGGGTAGAAGGAATTTTACAGCTAGTGCATAGTGATGTGTTTGGACCTGTGTCGGTTCCATCATTTGGAAAAATGTGTGCTATGTCTCATTTATAGATGAATTCTCGAGGAATACTTGGATATGTTTCCTCGGGAAGAAATATGAAGTATTTGACAGGTTTAAAGAGTTTAAGGCTCTTATTGAGAATCAAACAGAGAAAATAATTAAGGTGTCGAGGACAGATAATGGTGGAGAGTTCCCCGGGAATGAATTTAAATAATTTGGTAAGAAGTACAATATAGAAAGACAGAAGACTAATCCATATACACCTTAGCAGAATGGAGTTGCAGAAAGGATGACCAAGACATTGATGGAAAAAGCAAGGTGCATGCTTAGTGGTGCGGGTTAGGGAAATAATTTTGGGTAAAGGCAATGGGTACTGCATGTTACTTGGTCAATCGATCACCCTCGTCAACATTGGATGAGAAGAGTCCACAAGTGGTATGGACTAGTAAGAAACCTTCTCTCACACGTCTCAAGGTTTTTGGTTGTGAGGCCTATGTTCATGTTCCAAAGGAAAATAGGAGTAAGCTAGATAAGAAGGCTGAAAAGTGTATCTTTATTGAGTGTAAATATGGTCTTAAAGGTTATAATATTTGGAACCTATAAACTAAGAAGGTTGTGTATATTCGAGATGTAGTATTTAGAGAAATTGAGGATGTTGTCAAACATGAAGTCCTACCAAGTAAGGAAGAACCAGAGAAAATAGATTTTGATCCAAAGGATGATGAATCAGACTCTACAGAAGAACATGAATTAGAAGAAGAAGATCCTCATACTCCATTATTGAGGAGATCAATGCAGGAAAAAAGGCTACCATAAAGGTATACTCCATCCAATTTCCATTCAAATTTTTCTTTGTTTATTACTGATGATGATCCTAGAACTGTTAGGGAGGCGATGAATTAAGAGGATGGAAAACTATGGGAAAATGTCATGGTTGAAGAAATGTCAGCCTTGGATAAGAATGAGGCTTGAGATCTAGTGGAGTTGTCGACTGGAAGAAATAACATTGGCAACAAATGGGTATTTAAAAGGAATTTGAATGAAGAAGGCAAAATGGAGAAATACAAAGCTCGGTTAGTAGCATCAGGTTATTTCCAGGTTGAGGGAATTGATTTTGGTGAGATTTTTTTTCTTGTTGCCAAGTTAACTTCTATTATATTTCTTTTATCTGTTGTTGTTGCATTTAATTTTGACGTAGAACAAATGGACATGAAGACAACATTCCTACGTGGGGATCTGGAAGAATAAATCTATATGAAGCAGCCAGAAGGTTTTTTTGTGGAGGGAAAGAAGGAGCTAGTATGCAAGATGAAAAAGTCCCTATATGGTTTAAAACAATCACCAAGGATGTGGTATAAAAAAATTGATACTTATATAATGGGACTTAGCTTCACAAGAAGCAAAGAGGATCACTGTGTGTATTTTAAATTAATTGTTGATCATTTGATTTATTTGTTCTTGTATGTGGATGACATGTTGTTGATAGGAAACAACAAGGAGATTATCCAAGATGTGAAAACTTAGTTGTCCTATAAATTTGAAATGAAGGATATTGGTGCTACAAATTTCATTTTGGGCATGAAAATTAAAAGAGATCAGAAAAACAAGAAACTTTGGTTAAATCAGAGAAAATATGTTTAGACAATATTGCAGAGGTTTAATATGGAGGAATGTAAACCGGTCAGGGTCCCTATTCCTGTAGGTGTAAATTTATATGTGGATCAGTGTCCCAAGACACTTGAAGAGAAGGAGGACATGTCTCGTGTTCCATATGCAAGTGTGATTAGCAGTTTGATGTATGTAATGGTTTGTACTAGACCGTACATTGCACATGCAGTGGGAGTTTTGAGCAGGTATATGTCAAAACCAGGGAAGGAGCATTGGACAACAATAAAGAGGGTTTTCAAGTATTTGCGTGGAACTTATAGCTATGGATTGTACTACCAAGAAAGACCAGGATTTGACAGAGTGTTGGACATACATGGCTTTGTGGATGCAAATTGGGTTGGAGATATGGATCATAGGAGATCTACAAGTGGGTATGTGTTTAACCTATTTGGAGGAGAAATCAGTTGGATGAGAAAAATACAATTTGTAGTGGCACTTTCAACTACAGACATTGAATACATGGCAGCCACTCATGCAAGCAAGGAAACAATATGGTTACAAAGATTGTGTTCAAGTATTGGGTTGGTACAAGTTGTAAGGATAGATTGTGACAGTCATAGTGGAATTTTTCTGGCGAAGAACCCGACTTATCATTCAAAGACAAAGTATATTGATGTTTAATATCACTTTGTGAGAGACATGGTTGAAGAAAAGAATGTGTTGTTGTTGACGGTGGACACTTTGAAGAATGTTGCAGATTCATTATCAAAATCTGTGAGCACTGAGAAGTTCTCTTGGTGTAGAAAATCTATGGGCATTGCTAAATTGGATTGTTGACTATGTAACCCTATAACCCCTTGTATGAAAAGAAAACAGCAAGTGGAAGAACGTTGGATATGTGTTATATTCTTTCCTCGTTTTTCATGTCCATTTATGGGCGTTTTTTCGGCACTTTTTTTTTCCCGATGGTTTTCTATTTCTAGTTAAGGAATTAGGGTTGTTGACTAATCCAGGTCATTGGATTAGGTTTTTGGATGTCATTGGCTCCTATATCTATATTGTATTGTAAACAATGTATGATATGAATGAATATAGAATATGTTGGTTTTCCCGTTTTGGGTTTCCAGGGGAAAATCTTTGTGTAATGTTTGTATTTGCCACTGTATATTTTTTGTTCTATTATTGAAAATTTGTTTGCAGTAAAATATAGTATAAGGTTAAAATCTACAGGGTTTTGTCAATGATTTAAGTTCATGTTTAATGTTATTTTTTCTAACAAGGTTTTGCTTGTGTTTCTATTAATGGAGTGTTGTTGGATAAGGTAGTGTTGTATAAATAAATTAGGCAAGGTTGTTTGTTAACACCATATCTTTATGTTGTTGTTGGTACTTTAGGGTAACCATTTTAGGCTACCAAGATCCATGGATTTCATTACTAGGGGGGTGGTGATTATAATCCCTTTGTATATGATCTCCTACTTTCAATACAGCTTTCCTAAGGCTTTGTTTTAAAATCTATGGATTGTTTGAAAGTTTTATTCATTACATTATGGGTAGTCATCAATGATGGAAAGACTGAATATTGCGAGGATAAGCATCCCTAGTAATCTCGTTCATGGAGACACATGAGGGATCGTGATATTGAGCCCTATTTAGACATTATATTTGGTGTTCATATATGTTGGAATGATGTTTTCAAATGCTTTAGAAAAACATCTAGCATTGGTGGTGCAAAGATATTCCACTTGCAACGAAAATCATGGTTCTTATTAGGATTATGTAGGGCCTTCATAGCTATCATGTTACCTTATAGTTTGATTATATTGTTCACTTTTCTCATTTGGAGAAATTGTTTAGAGGGTTCCTTTGGTATATGATTGGTGGTGCTTGATCCATTTAGTTAGCCCCGTGGGATACGTATATCCTTCCTAAGGATCAAGGGGAGATCAACCTTATTAACATTAAATTGCAAGGAGTAATGCTATCAGACAAATATATTATGTGTTGCTTGTTTGGATATGATCCTTGGAAATGTTTGTTGTGTTTCATAATCACATCTAGTCAACATTGCCACATGTTAAGGAGGGATCTTTTTATTTAGTGATATCTTGTTTCTCCTTAGGATTTCAGAATGCTTTATCCCTTGTGATACATATGATATGGTAGGCTTGTAGGACAATTGCACCAAATCTTAATTGGTAATGGGTTGGTTACATTATGGGTTTGATTTAGCTTGCCACCAATTTGGATGCTAAAGAATCAATTTTATACTTCGGTACACTCCTTGAGACTGCTCCCAAGGAGACTAACAAAGAAAGGAATTCCTAAATAGGCAGACCTATAAGGTGAGCAATCCAAAAAGTTAAAGAATAACAGAATATGTCAAGGGAGTTTGGTCTATTGTGCTCGGATTGGGTTGCAGTTTAGGAAATTCAAGAGTTAATTTAGAAGACGAGTTATATAAGATTAATATGCATACTTTAGGCCCTATAAACCCCTATGAGTTTATAGGCCCCATAGATTGTTTTGGTAGGTCAATGCCCATTACTATGTTTAAGAGAAACTAAAACAACATTGGAATTTGTGAAATGGAGAGGATAAATGGGTGAATTTCCTCTATATAATGTGATATTATGGTCCATTATTCAATATGGGATTCTTTCCTTGGCTCGTGGTATTTTAGGGACTTCCCACTAAGCAACAACTCTCATGTCTAGGTTTAACATATGCATTGTGTGTTCACTACAATCAACTAGAGACTATTCACCACTTGTTTTGGAGTTGTGAGGTTGCTCAAGAATGTTGAGAGTATATTTGGAATGCCTAGTTGTGTATATTTTTATCAATGTCCACTCCTGAGAAACCTTTATTGGGGGATGATGAATCCCTTGTACTTTTTATCTTAACAAGAATTTGGAGGTGTACTAGAGTTACTAATTTGAATATTTTATGGAAACTCTAATGGAAAATACAAGGATGTTGTAAACACTTTCTACATCAACTTATATCATCCTTATGGTTGTAACAATCAATGTGTTACAAGAAGAAAATCAGCCACTAAAACTCCTCCAAAGTTTGACAAAAAGTGTGCTAGAGTAAGTAAGACAAGTGTGCAAACTTTGAGCATTTTCAAGTGGTTGATGAGAGAGTTATTAATCAATTGAGTTAGGGTTTTCTGCAGCCCTAATGGCTGAAGATGTAAATTTATAACAGTAACAAGAAATATCCTTTTGATGGGGACGCCCTTGTGGCTATGAAATGGTCTAAGCACAAGGAACACAATCCAAGGTGCAAGAAGTAAAAATGACAAGAAAATATGTTTCCCAATGCAATATTTTGTTGCTTCAATGCAAGACTAGTGCCTTTAGTTATGGGTTAATGGGGTCAAAAAGAAGGAGATAGGATTACTAAACCCTTTGGGGTGTAAATCCTCTTACTTCCCAAGGTAAGCAACCTAGCTAGGGTTTAAATATGAGGGTTGTAAATCCTCTTACTTCCTCAACAACACCCTTGCAAAATAACCTGATAAAATGGTAGAAACTAGGATAGGGGTGTATATCCTTATAATCCCTATCTATCCTTGGCCAAAACCACTTCAACTTGAATTACAAATGATAATAACAAGGTATGGAAACCATACCATTCAAGAAAAAATCTTAACATGCCAAAGTAAACCTCCATAATAGCAAGAAAATGGCCTCCTAAAGATAGTGCACCATCATCATCATTCAACCATAACCAAAAATCATTATTCCATACCACCAAAGGAAAAATACACCAAGTGTAGCGAAAATGTCAGACCAAGTACATCTCACAAGAGGGAGAGTTATGTTAAAATGAGATCTTATGATCTCTTATTTATACAAAATGTCACTAAGATAGTTTGTCCACATAATTAAGGGTAAACCATAAGACTAGGGGTCCACAACCCTAATATTTCCCCTTTTACAAAGTAATATTAAATAATTCACTTTAATTTCACTTTTGCACAAAGAAAAAGCCCTAGTTATAATGACGCCATCCCTTTAGGGGACGTTTTGGCACTAGGAGAAGGTCGTTGGTGATGGAGGAGTGTAGAAAGAATTCAAAAAGACACATGTCAAGCATAAAAATAGTTTCCTTCATGGTCAAAGCCTCAAGCCCCTCAAAACGTGTTTGTGCCAATGCATGTCAACTCACCACTGAACCATAACCCCCCTAGGTGACGTCATGCCTCTAAAGGTGACATTTTTCCTCTCCTAGGAAAAATGTTTGGCATGTGGGGGAGAGGTTATGTCGTCCAAGTAATCTTCTAGGCCTTTAAAGTTTGATCTCTCTCATCCGACATGTGGGCCCTTAGCATCCACTTGTGGACTTCAAGCCCCATGGAATCCCAAGCTAGACTTGTTCTTCCAAAACTGTCCACCAACTAGGTCCTGTAAAGACAAATAAGCATGCCCTCCAAGGATCTCAAGTCATAATATTATGATAAGTGAATCCAATAAATAAATTAGCCACCTAAGCATGTGCATCAAAGATCACTATGTCAAACAAGTAAGTGCTCAAAGACATTATGTGACATATCAGGCTTGAATATGGGAGGGTTGACAAGGTGTCCTATTGGGTAGATCTTTCCCTAGGTCAAGGAGAGATTCCAAGAGATCCCTCTCTAATCCATGTAAAGTGGGTGAAGTGGTTAGTGTCAAGACTCAATGGGCATAGGGCTCATGACATACAAGAGGTCGTAGTGTCTCATTCATGGGTGCCTTTGTAGATGGTTTGTGGTACCTTCGTCCGCAATGCATTTTTTCCAAGCCCATTATTTTTCCATTATTTCATAAATTTAAGTAAATTTTGAAGGACACTTCCCTATCGTGGTGTCTATATAATGGTAGTGTCACCCACAAACACCTAGTGGAAATGAGAAGGTTGGCTTGTGATGAGACCCCCTTTCTCTCATCCATGCAACTGAGAGCCATTACCTTGGCTTGATGATCAAATGATGGTAATGTCATATCACTAGATATTCATAGAAATGATAGTCTAGCTCATGATGAGACCTCCTATCCTCCAATTAACCTTTTAAGCATTCTTAATCATATTTCCTATGGGTCCCCTTTTTCTCAAAGATAAGTGTTTCATTGCTTTCTTGGGTGATCCCTGGGTGAAGCATATATAAGGTTCATACATATTCTTTTATCTTTTACCCAACATCAATCCCTCTAGGCCTTCATCCCCTTCTTCCCATAAAATGAGGGACAACCCCTTCTTGGGTCAATACACCCTAAAATCCAAAGAGATAAGGAAATTGGGGGAAATAGTGATGGAAAGTGGTAAGTATGGTGGAGAATGGTGTGATGGATCTTTGAGGGATTTCCTAGTAGCAAACCCATCCCCAAGGAAGACCACTTATTAGGTCACAATATCAACCACCAAGGTGAAGCAGGGAAACAAGCATAATGTCCAAGCATATATCATGAAATTTAGAGAAATATAAGATACAACATACTTAAATGTCTTAAATATTGAAATGATGTTCACCATAATATTGACTTGTACCTCATGGAGTAAGTCTAACTGCCTTCCAGAAGCTAGCGGATGTGGTGGATGCCATATGAAAATCTACGACCTTTGTGGTGGTGAGAAGGGTCTCCATCTATGCAAAAGGATATTGTTGGTCATGTAGTCTCTCGACACTCCATATCTGTAACCTGAGGGCCTCAAGACATAATCTCCTTAGTTATCCACAAATGGGGATAACGTGAAGTATAAGTAAACCCACCAGGGCTATGGATGCTTGTAACTTGTTCGTATCGGGGCCATACTTTTATGGTACTAAGACACCGTCATCGGGGCTATGGACACTTGTGAATAGCTAAGCAATGCCGAGTAAAAGGAGATGAGGAACAAGAGCATGTAAACATTGATGGTAGAAAAAACTTTGATCTTTTAACTTGTTTCATGACTGATTAAAATAAATTTATGGATTTAACTATACAGTGAGCTTTCTACAATCAATGTTAAAGTTTTGAGTATTTAAAATTTTAAGCTTATTTTTACAAGTATTGAGTATAATTGATTCATGTAACTTTTAAATTTCAAATGAAAGGGTAATCTTAGATAATTCTTTTTCCTATATCAATAATAGTTATTGGTTCTTCCAGTTAGTTGTCAATTGTTGTTGCATGCACAACAACCCTCCCATTATGATATAAATTTTTAATAAAATAATGGGGACCTTTCTAAATTTTCACTTTTATTATGATTATGATTGGTTATTAGTTAAATTTGTATTTAATATACATAATTAGATTCGATAGTTGTTATGAATTATGATTTGTTATTAGTTAAATTTGTATTTACTATACATAATTAGATTCGATAATTGTTATGAATTTTGTTTTGAGTTTGTTTTAATTTATCTGTGTTTCAATGATTTTCACAAGATAAATTTGGATCAAAAGTTAAATTCGGATCAAAAGTTTTGGAGTAATCCAGATTTTGTATCGGTTTCATGCTTAGCTTGTATCTAGATCTAGGGATGAGGGATTGGTAATATTTTTGAGAAACCTGGATAACCGGATGCAATTCATCCCATGGTTGTGTCACACAGTCAATTTCCAGATGACTCTACATTTGGAATTACATCTGGATCTAGGAAAAAACAATTGGTTACCTTTTCAGGTAATCCAAATATCTCGATACCTGGGTACCCGGATGACCATACATTAGCAACATATCCAGATGTTGACGTCAAAATTTTCAATTTAATCAACAACCAATTATCTACATGGCTTAACCTTTATCTCGGATGACCTTGTAGTCTGAATACCGAGATCTCGGATGACTTTGCATTTTGCATCATATCTTGATCTAGGATCAAGAAACCAATAATGAGTAGTGGATACCCAGATGCATGTAGTGGACACTCCGATAGTCAACTCATCCACATGGATTACATGTAATTCCATAGTGTATATTCCATGTCACTAGCTGATTCCAGGTGTTATCTTACGAATTCACACTTATGTGGCAGTCAATTACGGGTTTTAAATTCGGGTTGAGCCAAAATTTAACTAAGTAGTTGGTTGTTTCACTGTATGTTTTACGCACACAAGCAATGTTACATTTGTAAAACATTATAAACAAGTCAGTGAGGCTGCGCGTACTGCCTCCTATAAATATGAACGTACTGAGTACATGAAAACTTGACCATAATGGATGCGTAGTCTGGACGAGTATAATGTCAATACTCTGCGCAGTGAGGGTACTGCCTGACCAATCTGCGCAGTGAGGGTACTGTCAGTCCCTTCTTTGTCAACACAAAGTATTAAATATAAATATAAAATAGAAATTCAACTTACCAAGTCTGTCATGTCATTGAGTTAATTCTGATCTCGAAATAAGTGAAGGCTGCAATAACACTATAAAGTTATCAGCCAATGAAAAGTAAAAAAACTCAGTTTTTTTACATATTAAAAAATAAAATTTTCAGTTTCTTATGTTATACATCAAATTTTTTACAAAATTTTTACAGACAAACCAAATTAATAGAATGTCAAAGCGAACTCATCGCTATGTATACTGCCTGGGAGACAATACAATAATGACAAGACCTATCACCCAACCAATGTGGAATAATCAATTATAACTAAACGGTACTTTGACTTGTTTTTTTTGTCATTCTTCTCTCCTGTGACTTGTCCATTACATCACTGGGATCAATAAAAAATGGATCAATTTAATATTTTCATTAATAAATCATTGAAACAAGTAGATTTTTGTATATTTCTAATTTATTGTTTTATTTTTCAAGAAAGTAATTTGGGTTACCTTAATTAATTTTGCATATTTTTAGGAAAACCAGGAGCATGACCAAGACAGAGAATATTCAAGAAATTAATCATGCTCGTGGAAAAATAAAAGAAGGGAAACGATCAATATTATAGATTAAGAACAACTCTAATTCCTTTAATAGAAATTAGGAAGAATTGTAGCAGATCATCAACAAGAAAAAAATTAAAGGATTTTACTCAATAATTTGTTCATCTAAATTATTGAGGGTTTTGTAACAATCAAAGTTTCAAGAAGATTGAACAAACAAAATTAGCAATAGATTAGTATAAGAGAGGAAATCTTTCCAAAGGGAAGGGGTTGGAAAATTTGTAATCAGACTGTATATTTCTATCAGTTGGAATATATTTTTGAAGACCTTTTAAAGTTGGAAGTCCAGAATTGAAACATGTGTATTTCTGTCAAGTTTTATTAAAGTATTGAAGACTTCATAGATGGAAAGTTTGGTATAGTAATTGTATATTCTTATCAATGAATTTTGAGTTTGAAGGCCATAGTTTTATTGAGAAATTGTTGGTGTGAACCTATATCTTTCACAGTGCATTTTTGTAAGCGTTAGATTTAAAGTTTACATCTCACAACTTGAAATTCCTTTCTTGTTTTCAAAATATCTTAGTAAAAGTCATGAGACATCAGATACATTATTCAATCTTTCATATAATTATTTATTCGAGTGGATTAAGATTTTGCATTTGAATTTATTAGTTACTTGATTTGGTGAATTACTTCGTGGACCTTGTAATTAGTTTTTTTGTTATGTCTGAAAATTCTCAAATCCTGCTCCTAGCTATCTAGGAATGAATTACACTTTATATTAGTTAGATTACATATTTTAATACAGTTAGATTGTATTTGTGTTAGGTCATATATTTTCCCTTTGAATTGAATTTTCGTCATATTCAAAGAACACTTTTGAGGTGGCAATCGGGCCCACATACCGGAAGAGATTTCCATACCAAACCAGTATAGTCCTAATTGGGGCCTTGATCGAGTGTTGTTCCCCTGTTGCAAGAAGGAAAAATTTTGCCTATCAACACCAGTGCACTTATCTTAAATATTGCATATCCAAATGAGGACTTTGTTGTGTGCGTAGATGCATGTAAAGAAGGGCTTGGTGGATTCTTTACCCAAAATAGGCATGTAATTTGTTCTTATTCAAGAAAGTTGGAAGAGAATGAGAGGAGTTATGCCACACATGATTTGGAATTGGTAGCAATTGTTCATGCACTGAAAAATGTGGAGGCATTATTTCATGGATAGAAAATTCAAGCTGAGGACACACCATAGTGGTTTGAAGTATTCGTTTGGACAACCAACATTGAATTCCAAACAAGTTAGATGGTTGGAATTCCTCAATGAATATGACTTTGAAATTAATCACATCAAAGGGAAAGAGAATAAAGTGGTTGATGCACTCAGTGGGAGGGTGCATAGAATGAATTCTATAGTCATTAGTATGTGCAGGACAAATTTAAAAGAGATAATTTTAGAACCTATAATAACATATTATCAATATGTGCAAGTTAAAGAAAGCTTCTAGCAAGATAATGTACAATAGACATTTAAATATTACAGGATGGAAAAGGATGGAGCCCTCTTGTACAAGAAAAAAGTGTTCCTAATTCTCAAGAGTTGAGAAATTTAGTTTTAAAAGAGATGCACAATGTGCCATATGATGGAAATACAAGGTATTAGAAAACAATTGTGGTTTTAAGAGGCCAATAATTTTGGCCTGATATGAAGAAAGATGTAGTTAATTTTATTACGAGAAGCATGTAATGTCAAAAGGTAAAGGTTGAGCACATACATCCAATAAGATTGCTACGACCATTTCCCATTCCGAAATGAAAATGGAAGTAATTACTTTATATTTTATTACCAAGCTGCCCAAAAGAACATGATTCCATCATGGTAGTCATGGACAAGATTACGAAGGTTGCACATTTTATACTAGTTAAGATGACTCACAAGGAAACCAATGTTGCAGATATTCATATGAAAGAAATTGCTAGGCTACATGGTGTGCCTAAGGAAATAATCTCTGACAGAGATCCCAAGTTCACTTTCAATTTTTGGAAAAGGTTGTTAAAAGAATTTGGGGAAAATATTAATTCCAACACAACATATCATCTAGAATCAGATGGGAAGACAGAGAGGACAAACCAAATAATTAAAGAAATGCTAAGAATGTATGTAATGGATCAACCTTCCAAGTGGGAAGACTATGTTTATTTGGTTTATTTTTCTTATAGCAATGGGTATCAAACATCATTGAATATGAGCTTGTTTGAATCCTTGTATGACAGAAAATGCAACACATCAGTGATATGGGATAACCCAATAGATAGAGTCGTTATTGGGTCACAACTGCTAAGAGAAATGGAAGAACAAATGATAAATATAAAGAAGAATTTAAAGACTGCGTAGGATAAGAAGAAAATATATTTAGAAAAAAGATGAGCACACAGGGAATTCAAAGTGGATGAGCATGTGCTCCTAAAAGTAAAGGCTAAAAGGAGGTCATTGAGTTTGGGAAGTTTCCTAAAGTTGGCAGCAAGATACCGTGGATTGTTTGAAGTATTAGAGAGAATAGACCTTGTTGCATACATGCTTGCATTGTCTACATCCATGAGAGTTCATAATATGTTTCATGTGTATTTATTGAAGAAGTATGTTTCTGATCCTAACCACGTGATTGATTGGACTATGATCCAGGTGGAGCACGAAGGCAACTTTTGGGTGGAGCCATTGTGCATCCTAGACCGAAAAGTCGAATTTCTCAAGAACTGATCCATCATCCTGGTAAAGGTCCAATGGACCTACTATAGTCCTGAATATATGTGAGAGCATGAGGAGGCCATGAAGAAAGAGTACACACAACTTTTTGTATATTCTAAGGGAATCTAAATGTGCATTTGTACATAAGTGTACAATGATTCCATTTTAGTGCAGTTGAAGTTACTGGAGCCAACATTGTGAGACTTTTTGTCTGACCTATGCTGGAGCCCTGGAAGGGAAGTGGGAAAACCTAAGAAACTATGGTGCAAAGAAGAGGGTACACTTTCTTGGGTTGTGCGGGATTAGGGCAATAAAAGATTATTGGTTGGAATTGCTATAGGAGTCATTAAACCATGAAATTGTTGAGTATTGTGATGTGATATTCTTTATATGTATACATGTTTGTATGGTGATGTGCAATAAGGAAGGTGCAAATTGTATGGGGAGGGGATTGTAATGCCCTGGTTTGACCCCCCGATGTAGCAATGTATATTTGTAAATATTATGAATGGTCAAGGGTCAAATGATGTAATATGTAAACATTGTACATTGAAAAATAATAAAATGAAATACACCATCGATTACATATGGGTAAGGACCATAGTAATGGGGGGATATGATTCCATAAGAGAGGGGCATCAATGGGGGTTTTGAGGGGTTTCCATATTCCTTTAGTTTTAATCCACCTTCATTATCAATTTGTCATTTAACTATTTATCCCTTTGACTTGTTAAGCACTTGATCATTGAATTCATGTAAGAGGTTGGGTGAGAAAGTCATCCATCAGTTATGACATCATGGGTTGAGTGTAATCATAATTGGGGGGAGTGTGAGACTCAAGCAAGCATGAAGGAAGAAGCAAAAACAAAATTTGAGTAGGAAAGGAGACTTGTGTTTTTACAACATACTTTCATAACAACAAGAAGAGGAGAAAAACATGAGTTAGTGTTTGGAAAGGGTGGAAAACCATAGAGGGAAATGAATATAGATTGTTGAAGTTTGGAATTACATGGA
>JASDQU010011119.1:32385-48251 GCA_032191745.1 Picea mariana | reverse complement strand
TTGATAGGAAACAACAAGGAGATTATCCAAGATGTGAAAACTTAGTTGTCCTATAAATTTGAAATGAAGGATATTGGTGCTACAAATTTCATTTTGGGCATGAAAATTAAAAGAGATCAGAAAAACAAGAAACTTTGGTTAAATCAGAGAAAATATGTTTAGACAATATTGCAGATGTTTAATATGGAGGAATGTAAACCGGTCAGGGTCCCTATTCATGTAGGTGTAAAGTTATATGTGGATCAGTGTCCCAAGACACATGAAGAGGAGGAGAACATGTTTCGTGTTCCATATGCGAGTGTGATTAGCAGTTTGATGTATGCAATGGTTTGTACTAGACCGGACATTGCACATGTAGTGGGAGTTTTGAGCAGGTATATGTCAAAACCAGGGAAGGAGCATTGGACAACAATAAAGAGGGTTTTCAAGTATTTGCGTGGAACTTATAGCTATGGATTGTACTACCAAGGAAGACCAGGATTTGACAGAGTGTTGGACATACATGGCTTTGTGGATGCAAATTGGGTTGGAGATATGGATAATAGAAGATCTACAAGCGGGTATGTGTTTAACCTATTTGGAGGAGAAATAAGTTGGATGAGAAAAAGACAATTTGTAGTGGCACTTTCAACTACAGACATTGAATGCATGGAAGCCACTCATGCAAGCAAGGAAGCAATATGGTTACAAAGATTTTGTTCAAGTATTGGGTTGGTACAACAAGTTGTAAGGATAGATTTTGACAGTCAGAGTGGAATTTTTCCGGCGAAGAACCCGACTTATCATTCAAAGACAAAGTATATTGATGTTCAATATCACTTTGTGAGAGACATGGTTGGAGAAAAGAATGTGTTGTTTTTGAAGGTGGACACTTTGAAGAATGTTGCAGATTCATTATCAAAATCTGTGAGCACTGAGAAGTTCTCTTGGTGTAGAGAATCTATGGGCATTGCTAGATTGGATTGTTGACTATGTAACCCTGTAACCCCTTGTATGAAAAGAAAACAACAAGTGGGAGAATGTTGGATATGTGTTATATTCTTTCCTCGTTTTTCATGTCCATTTATGGGTGTTTTTTCGACACTTTTTTTTTCCCGATGGTTTTCTATTTCTGGTTAAGGAATTAGGGTTGTTGACTAATCCAGGTCATTGGATTAGGTTTTTGGATGTCGTTGGCTCCTATATGTATATTGTATTGTAAACAATGTATGATATGAATGAATATAGAATATGTTGGTTTTCCCATTTTGGGTTTCCAGGGGAAAATCTTTGTGTAATGTTTGTATTTTCCACTATATATTTTGTTTTCTATTATTGAAATTTGTTTGCAGTAAAATATAGTATAAGGTTAAAATCTACAGGGTTTTGTCAATGATTTAAGTTCATGTTTAATGTTATTTTTTCTAACAAGTTTGTGCTTGTGTTTCTATTAATGGAGTGTTGTTGGATAAGGTAGTGTTGTATAAATAAATTATGCAAGGTTGTTTGTTAACACCATATCTTTATGTTGTTGTTGGTACTTTAGGGTAACCATTTTAGGCTACCAAGATCCATGGATTTCATTAATAGGGGGGTGGTGATTATAATCCCTTTGTATATGATCTCCTACTTTCAATACAACTTTCCTAAGGCTTTGTTTTAAAATCTATGGATTGTTTGAAAGTTTTATTCATTACATTATGGGTAGTCATCAATGATGGAAAGACTTAATATGGTGAGGATAAGCATCCCTAGTAATCTCGTTCATGGAGACACGTGAGGGATCGTGATATTGAGCCCTATTTAGACATTATATTTGGTGTTAACCTTTCCCTATCATATATGTTGGAATGATGTTTTCAAATGCTTTAGAAAAACATCTAGCATTGGTGGTACAAAGATATTCCACTTGCAAGGAAAATCATGGTTCTTGTTAGGATTATGTAGGGCCTTCATAGCTATCATGTTACCTTATGGTTTGATTATATTGTTCACTTTTCTCGTTTGGAGAAATTGTTTAGAGGGTTCCTTTGGTATATGATTGGTGGTGCTTGATCCATTTAGTTAGCCCCATGGGATACGTATATCCTTCCCAAGGATCAAGGGGAGATCAACCTTATTAACATTAAATTGCAAGGAGTAATGATATTGGACAAATATATTATGTGTTGCTTGTTTGGATATGATCCTTGGAAATGTTTGTTGTGTTTCATAATCACATCTAGTCAACATTGCCACATGTTAAGGAGGGATCTTTTTATTTAGTGATATCTTGTTTCTCCTTAGGATTTCAGAATGTTTTCTCCCTTCTGATACATAGGATATGGTAGGCTTGTAGGACAATTGCACCAAATCTTAATTGGTAATGGGTTGGTTACATTATGGGTTTGATTTAGCTTGCCACCAATTTGGATGCTAAAGAATCAATTTTATACTTCGGTACACTCCTTAAGATTTCTCCCAAGGAGACTAACAAAGAAAGGAATTCCTAAATAGGCGGACCTGTAAGGTGAGCAATCCAAAAAGTCGAAGAATTAGCAGAATATGTCAAGGGAGTTTGGTCTATTGTGCTCGGATTGGGTTGCAGTTTAGGAAATTCAAGAGTTAATTTAGAAGACGAGTTATATAAGATTAATATGCATACTTTAGGCCCTATAAACCCCTATGAGTTTATAGGCCCCATAGATTGTTTTAGTAGCTCAATGCCCATTACTATGTTTAAGAGAAACTAAAACAACATTGGAATTTGTGAAATGCAGAGGATAAATGGGTGAATTTCCTCTGTATAATGTGATCTTATGGTCCATTATTCAATATGGGATTCTTTCCTTGGCTCGTGGTATTTTAGGGACTTCCCACTAAGCAACAACTCTCATGTCTAGGTTTAACATATGCATTATGTGTTCACTACAATCAGCTCGAGACTATTAAGCACTTGTTTTGGAGTTGCAAGGTTGCTCAAGAATGTTCATAGTATATTTGGAATGCCTAGTTGTGTATCTTTTATCAATATCCACTCCTGAGAAACCTTTATTGGGGGATGATGAATCCCTTGTACTTTTTATCTTAACAATAATTTGGAGGTGTACTAGAGTTACTGATTTGAATATTTTATGGAAACTCTAATGGAAAATACAAGGATGTTGTAAACACTTTCTACATCAAATTATATCATCCTTATGGTTGTAACAATCAATGTGTTACAAGAAGAAAATCAGCCACTAAAACTCCTCCAAATTTTGACAAAAAGTGCGCTAAAGTAAGTAAGACAAGTGTGCAAACTTTAGGCATTTTCAAGTGGTTGATGAGAGAGTTATTAATCAATTGAGTTAGGGTTTTCTGCAGCCCTAATGGCTGAAGATGTAAATTTATAACAGTAACAAGAACTATTCTTTTGATGGGGACGTCCTTGTGGCTGTGAAGTGGTCTAAGCACAAGGAACACAATCCAAGGTGCAAGTAGTAAAAATGACAAGAAAATACGTTTCCCAGTGAAATATTTTGTTGCTTCAATGCAAGACTAGTGCCTTTATTTATGGGTTAATGGGGTCAAAAAGAAGGAGATAGGATTACTAAACCCTTTGGGGTGTAAATCCTCTTACTTCCCAAGGTAAGAAATCTAGCTAGGGTTTAAAGATGAGGGTTGTAAATCCTCTTACTTCCTCAACAACACCCTTGCAAAATAACCTGATAAAATGGTGGAAACTAGGATAGGGGTGTATATCCTTATAATCCCTATCTATCCTTGGCCAAAACCACTTCAACTTGAATTACAAATGATAATAACAAAGTACAGAAACCATACCATACAAGAAAAATTCTTAACATGCCAAAGTAAACCTCCACAATAGCAAGAAAATGACCTCCTAAGGATAGCGCACCATCATCATCATTCAACCATAACCAAAAATCATTATTCCATACCACCAAAGGAAAAATACACTAAGTGTAGAGAAAATTTCAGACCAAGTACTTCTCACAAGAGGGAGAGTTGTGTTAAAATGAGATCTTATGATCTCTTATTTATACAAAATGTCACTAAGATAGTTTGTCCACATAATTAAGGGTAAACCACAAGACTAGGGGTCCACAACCCTAATATTTCCCCTTTTACAAAGTAATATTAAATAATTCACTTTAATTTCACTTTTGCACAAAGAAAAATCCCTAGTTATATGGACGTCACCCCTTTAGGGGATGTTTTGGCACTAGGAGAAGGTCGTTGGTGATGGAGGAGTGTAGAAAGAATTCAAAAAGCCACATGTCAAGCATAAAAATAGCTTTCTTCATGGTCAAAGCCTCAAACCCCTCAAAACGTGTTTGTGCCAATGCATGTCAACTCACCACCAAACCATAACCCCCCTAGGTGACGTCATGCCTCTAAAGGTGACATTTTTCCTCTTCTAGGAAAAATGTTTAGCATGTGGGGGAGAGGTTATGTCATCCAAGTAATCTTCTAGGCCTTTAAAGTTTGATCTCTCTCATCTGACATGTGGGCCCTTAGCATCCACTTGTCGACTTCAAGCCCCATGGAATCCCAAGCTAGGTTTGTTCTTCCAAAACTGTCCACCAACTAGGTCCTGCAAAGACAAATAAGCATGCCCTCCAAGGATCTCAAGTCATAATATCATGATAAGTGAATCCAATAAATAAATGAGCCACCTAAGAATTTGCATCAAAGATCACTATGTCAAACAATTAAGTGCTCAAAGACATTATGTGACTTATCAGGCTTGAATATGGGAGGGTTGACGAGGTGTGTCCTATTGGGTAGATCTTTCCCTAGGTCAAGGAGAGATTCCAAGAGATCCCTCTTTAAGCCATGTAAAGTGGGTGAAGTAGTTAGGTTCAAGACTCAATGGGCATAGGTCTCATGACATACAAGAGGTTATAGTGTCTCATTCATGGGTGCCTTTGTAGATGGTTTGTGGTACCTTCGTCCACAATGCTTTTTTTCCAAGCCCATTATTTTTCCATTATTTCATAAATTGAAGTAAATTTTGAAGGACACTACCCTATCGTGGTGTCTAGATAATGGTAGTGTGACCCACAAACACCTAGTGGAAATGAGAGGGTTGGCTTGTGATGAGACCCCCTTTCTCTCATCCATGCAACTGAGAGCTATTACCTTGGCTTGATGATCAAATGATGGTAATGTCATATCACTAGATATTCATAGAAAATGATAGTCTGGCTCATTATGAGACCTCCTATCCTCCAACTAACCTTTTAAGCATTCTTAATCATATTTCTTATGAGTCCCCTTTTTCTCAAAGATAAGTGTTTCATTTCTTTCTTAGGTGATCCCTGGGTGAAGCATATATAAGGTTAATACATATTCTTTTATCTTTTACCCAACATCAATCCCTTTAGGCCTTCATCCCCTTCTTCCCATAGAATGAGGGACAACCCCTTCTTGGGTCAATACACCCTAAAATCCAAAGAGATAAGGAAATGGGGGGAAATAGTGATGGAAAGTGGTAAGTATGGTGGAGAATGGTGTGATGGATCTTTGAGGGATTTCCTAGTAGCAAACCCATCTCCAAGGAAGACCACTTATTAGGTCACAATGTCAACCACCAAGGTGAAGCAGGGAAACAAGCCTAATGTCCAAGCATATATCATGAAATCTAGAGAAATATAAGATACAACATACTTAAATGCCTTAAATATTGAAATGATGTTCACCATAATACTGACTTGTACCTCATGGAGTAAGTCCAACTGCCTTCCGAAAGCTAGCTAATGTGGTGGATGCCATATGAAAATCTATGACCTTTGTGGTGGTGAGAAGGGTCTCCATCTGTGCAAAAGGATATTGTTGGTCATGTAGTCTCTCGACACTCCATATCTATAACCTGAGGGCCTCAAGACATAATCTCCTTAGTTATCCAGAAATGGGGATAACATGAAGTACAAGTAAACCCACCAGGGTTATGGACGATTGTAACTTGTTTGTATCGGGGCCATGCTTTTATGGTACTAAGGCACCGTCATTAGGGCTATGGACACTTGTGAATAGAAAATCAATGCCAAGTAAAAGGAGATGAGGAACAAGAGCATGTAAACATTGATGGTAGAAAAAACTTTGGTCTTTTGACTTGTTTCATGATTGATTAAAATAAATTTTTGGATTTAACTGTACAGTGAGCTTTCTACAATCAATGTTAAAGTTTTGAGTATTTAGAATTTTAAGCTTATTTTTACAAGTATTGAGTATAATTGATTCATGTAACTTTTAAATTTCAAATGAAAGGGTAATCTTAGATAATTCTTTTTCCTATATCAATAATAGCATAGATTATTGGTTCTTCCAGTTAGTTGCCAATTGTTGTTGCATGCACAACAACCCTCCCATTATGATATAAATTTTTAATAAAATAATGAAGACCCTTCTAAAGTTTCACTTTTATTATGATTTTTTATTAGTTAAATTTGTCTTTAATATACATAGTTAGATTTTATAGTTGTTATGAATTTATCATTAGATTTTATAGTTGTTATGATTTTTTTTTTATTAGTTAAATTTGTCTTTAATATACATAATTAGATTCTATAGTTGTTATGATTTTTTTTAGTTTGTTTTAATTTATCTTTGTTTCAATGATTTTCACAAGATAAATTCGGATCAAAAATTTTGGAGTATTCCAAATTCTGTATGTGTTTCATGTTTAGCTTGTATCTAGATCTAGGGATGAGGGATTGGTAATATTTTTGAGAAACCTGGATAACCGGATGCAATTCATCCCATGGTTGTGTCACACAGTCAATTTTATGCTAATCTGGATGCCCATATGACTCTACATTTGGAATTACATCTGGATCTAGGAAAAAAAAATTGGTTACCTTTTCAAGTAATCCAAATATCTCGATACTTGGGTACCTGGATGACCATACATTAGCAACATATCCAGATGTTGACGTCAAAATTTTCAATCAACATCCAATTTACAAACCTTCTCATGAGATTGGATCTACATGTCTTAACCTTTATCTCGGATGACCTTGTAGTCTGAATACTGAGATCTTAGATGACTTTGCATTTTGCATCATATCTTGATCTAGGATCAAGAAACCAATAATGAGTAGTGGATACCCAGATGCATGTAGTGGCCACTCCGATAGTCAACTCATTCACATGGATTACATGTAATTATAGAGTGTATATTCCATGTCACTAGTTGATTCCAGGTGTTATCTTACGAATTCACACTTATGTGGCAGTCAATTACGGGTTTTAAATACAGGTTGAGCCAAAATTTAACTAAGTAGTTGGTTGTTTCACTATATGTTTTACGCACACAACAAGTATTACATTCGTAAAACATTATAAATAATGACAACACTGCCTTAAGAGGCATGACCACCCACATCTTCGTGACCAATGACTATGCTCGGAAAAGCCAAATTGTAGATCTACAAGTATCTACAAACACTATTGTACAGTCTGTTGATCAAATCCAAGATAAGGTCACAGAAGTAAAAGACAAGATGGACTCTGCTCTGAGTGAAATCTCTTATAAATCCAGAGAGTCCACAAGAAATCATGAAGAGATAATGGAAGGATTGGGACAAGCTTTCTCCAAAATGGGAAAGACACTGACAGAAATAAAACAAAAAGATAGCAATCTAGATAAACCCATCCCTGACTCATTCCTCCTTCCAAGCCCACAAATTTCTATACTGTCTCCTGTATATAAACCTTCTGAGACAGTAATTCAGAAAAAATTCCCACATCATTTCCCAAAAGAAGAAGAACCAGAATCTTCTTCACGAGACCGTCATTCTCTTGTGACTGTCCAAAATCCTTCTTATGATAATATTCCATACCATACCACCAGACCATTGGCCCCAGACTTAATAGGAAAAGGAAGATTACCAGAAACACAAACATTTGTTGAAGACTGGTTCCAGGAGTGGAACATTGATAGCTTGTCTATAACACAAATTAGACAAATGATAGATAGGATGTATGTCTCTTACAAGATTATGTGCATGAAGGGAAAAACAGAAATAGAGGCATGCAAAACTATCATCTAGTGCTTTACAAGCACTCTCAGTAAATGGTGGGAAGTAATTTCTTCCTCTGTAATGATTACCAAGATGGAGGCTGAAGTCCTTAGAGATGAACAGGGGGATATTGTGTATCATACTGATGGATCTCCCTAGAATAACATGATTGGTGCTCTTACTACTGCAATTCTTGAGCACTGGTGTGGTACAGAATCTGAAATTGTTGATAAACATGAGATAATTCTCATGAATATGAAATGCAAGAAGATGTCCGAATATGAAGAATTTCATACAGAATGGACACAGAGAATATTTGAGGTTCAGGACAGTCAAAACCTCCTCTGGAAACAAGTATACTTGGCAACAATACCAAGTAATCTTGTTGAATACTTGAAAATGCAGGAAGTGTTTAAACTTCCTTATGAGATGTACACATGGGGAGAAATTTACTCCCTAATTACTAAGGCCTTAATTGGACTTTGCAACAACATGAAAGTCCAAAACTCTGTATCAAAGTCTACCTATCTCCTTGATCGGAAATCTATTTGTGAAAAATATGGCTTATATATCACAAATCCAGCTAGAAAAAGAAAGAAAAAGAAAAGGGAATTTAGAGAAGAAAAGGGGAGAAAACCTAAATACAGATATAGGTATCAGCCTAGAACCCATTACTATGAGCCTGAGGACATCAAACTAAAGACTCATACCCATCAGGCTAGACAACAAGCTCGTTGCTGGATATGTGGAAAATCAGGACATCTGGCTTATAACTGCCCAGAAAACATAGCCTCTAGAAAGTCCAAAGGAAAATTTTTAGAACAAAAGGCAAAAGAGGCTCAAGAAAAAATGCAATTGGCTCTGAGGATACATTGTAATAGATGTGGAGCCAATGATCATGAAACTAATAAATGCCCTTACAATCCATTCAAAAGAGAAGAAGTTCATCTTCTTCAAGAAGGGTGTTGCTCCAATTCTGACAGTACTTATGAGTTCCAATACAGCTCAGAAGAAGAAATATTAATCAATCAGGATTGCAATTGCAGAAATCCAAATTTTTGTTCTTGCAAAAGTAGTACAGACAGTTCTGATTCTGAATCAGAGCCAAAAACCAAGCAAAAACTAAAAGTCTGTATGTTCCAAAATACAGGAGATCAACAAGCACAGATGTTGGCCCAGATCAAGGCCCTACCTGAAGGTGATATGAAAAAATCTCTTCTTGATACTTTTGTAAAAACTATTAAGACTGAACAAAGGAACAAGAATGTTGAGCCTCCCAGAAGAGAATCTTTGTTCATTAATGCCTCTTTTGATAAGAATACAAAAACCTTTATCAAATTTAATAGAGAGGCAAAGCTACAGAATACCTCTGTAACTGATTTAGCCAAGGAGGTACTTTTACTAAAGAAGGAGATCTCTGGATTTAAAGAAAAAATCAAAAGAATGGAGGAAGAAGCTGAATATAGATTCAAGATTGATTCTTGGGCCAGACAGGAAATCAGAGAACTGAAAGAAAGATTAGAATCTATTCCTCCACCCTTAGAAGATGCTCCTTTTGAAAGCCCAAAGTCAATAATACAAGGGCAAACATCAGCCCAAATGCAAGGGCTCACAGGTATGAAAATTATGCCTATCAGATATCAAAAATACTATGTCAAGATCAAGTTAGAAATAAACAGAGAAGTGTTCATGTTAGATGCACTCTTAGACACTGGATCTGATATGAATCTGCTAAATAAAGATTTGATCCCTGCTAAATATTGGCTTTCTAGTTGTGGTTCTCCTATTGGACTAGGAAATGTAAATACTGCTTTCAATTTTGAGATTCCTAAAGGCATTCTATTGTTTGGAGAATATGCTTTAGGAATGAAATATCTAATTTCTGAATTACCAGTAGACTGCATTCTTGGCACGCCATTTTTATCTGCAGTAGAACCCCATGGTTCTTACAAAAGCCCTTCAGAAGAACCAGGGTATTTTATCACTCTGCCAAGTATTGAAGGCCATCCTCCTAAAAGGGTAGAACTACCATTTATCTCAGAATCCCATGCTCAAATTGCCTATTGTAAAAAAGGCATGGTGATTATAAATACTTGGGATGGTCATAGAAATGGTTCAGCTACTCATTATCTGGATGATAATACCCCATGGGAAGTTTATAAAGAAAACTGGATACCAGACTGGCAACTAAGATCTTCAGAAGGAATTGAATTTGGATTGCCAGGATTCTCAAGGAATACCAGTATCCATGTAATCCCTCCCCAACACATCATTGAAAGAATGCATCATGCTTCAACAATTGCTTCCAGAGAAAAATTAGTTGAAATGGGTGATCTTAGCAGAATCAGGTCTGCTAACAGAGAATGGTTTGACCAGCAAACCCAAACATGGCAATAAACTCCATCTTGGAATTTCTTCCAAATTAATAGAATGAAAACTCTGCAATCTTGGCCAAATCAGGATCCTGAAGAAAGATTGTTTGACATAAATTATTCACAATACAAAACAATGTGGTATAATGTCTGTCTTTGGACAAATAGATACAGGTATTATTACTGCATGATTAAATTCTCTATATCTTTTATCATTTTCCTTGAACTTGATTGGTTAACAGATTCGTGGCAAAAGTTTGGGTTACATCCAACCAGAATAAATCCCGAAGTAACAGAAACAGCTAGAATATTCCTCTTTCCAAATAGGAACTTACAAACTGTCAGAGATCTTTATTCTGAAGAAGAATATAAAATGTTATTTATAAGGGAAAGACATCCATGGATTATCAGGACCATATATGTACTCCAACAAGACGAAAACAGTAACGAAGACCCAGAACTATTTAGAGAAGTATACACTCAGCACTGGGACCCTTATAGATTTCGTCACTTCCATGATTATCCAATGGAATAATCAATTGGCCTACTACTAGCAGGAGCTAGTCGATTTCCGTGGGTTGACGTAACTAACTCCACAGTGTAATTATATGAATTCATGTCTAAATGGCCGACAATGGTGCCATTCGGGTTTAGTGGGTTACCGTAATCAACCTCCACTATGTAATTATTTTCCTTTTTTGGGAATCTTAGAAACTCGGAGCACTTCTCCAACTTTTGGTGCGGTTTGACCCACATTTCCAAGGTACTCTACTTTATGTCATATTATTTTGTCCTCTGGTCGGGGAATCTTGCATGACTACCCCGTCAGATCTACTGTTCTATTTTATTTTGGTAGATATGAAATAAATCTATGATTTGGTTGGAGGATCTTGCACGATCGCTGCCGCCAAATCCTAAAAGTAAAGATTCAGTGGCAGACACATAGGGCCAGTTGTCTATTCGAGTCTTTTCTTCATAATGACTCTTCCTTCACAAATTGGTATAAGAGAAGGATGAGATTTCATTCGGAGGAGGAGTCGAGGAGTTAGTCAGTCAGTCCGAGTCTCTAAGCTTCCCTTCTGTCTGAAGCTTCGTGTCTTTCTTTGAGTCCAAAGTCTGTAATTAAGTTTGGTGAGTGAAGAGCATACTTCTCTCAGTCTGTGCATCTGGCACAAAGCTTGTAATACCCATGGGTTATGCTTTGATTTAATATAAACAAAGTATTCCTCATATATGTGTTTATCTCTGAAGTTTTGCTCATTTTCTCTGTAACATGCGCTCATTATGATCTTGCTTATTTGCCTGTATTTGCACTCGATGTTCCTTGGTACTGTCTGATGAAGTTCACTCATCCAGATAATAAGGTTCACTGGTAGTCTGGTATAAAATGATTGTCGAGCACTAGTAGTAAGTCCCGCAAAGGAAAGGAGGCCGCTATAGGGCAGTGGTAGGTGCAAAGAATCGTGGAAAGTTGGCTATATGGTTCACATAAAACTGCAAGAATGTGGAATAATCAATTATAACTAAACGGTACTTTGACCTGTTTTCTTTGTCATTCTTCTCTCCTGTGACTTGTCCATTACATAACTGGGATCAATAAAAAATGGATCAATTTAATATTTTCATTAATAAATCATTGAAACAAGTAGATTTTTGTATATTTCTAATTTATTGTTTTATTTTTCAAGAAAGTAATTTGGGTTACCTTAATTAATTTTGCATATTTTTAGGAAAACCGGGAGCATGACCAAGACAGATAATATTCAAGAAATTAATCATGCTCGTGGAAAAATAAAAGAAGGGCAACGATCAATATTATAGATTAAGAACAACTATAATTCCCTTAATAGAAATTAGGAAGAACTGTAGCAGATCATCAACAAGAAAATAATTAAAGGATTTTACTCAATAATTTGTTCGTCTAAATTATTGAGGGTTTTGTAACAATCAAAGTTTTAAGAAGATTGAACAAACAAAATTAGCAATAGATTAGTATAAAAGAGGAAATCTTTCCATAGGGAAGGGGTTGGAAAATTTGTAATCAGACTGTATATTTCTATATTTTTGAAGACCTTTTAAAGTTGGAAGTCCAGAACTGAAACATGTGCATTTCTATCAAGTTTTATTAAAGTATTGAAGACTGCATGGATGGAAAGTTTGGTATAGTAATTGTATATTCTTATCAATGAATTTTGAGTTTGAAGGCCATAGTTTTATTGAGAAATTGTTGGTGTGAACCTATATCTTTCACAGTGCATTTTTGTAAGCGTTAGATTTAAAGTTTACATCTCACAACTTGAAATTCCTTTCTTGTTTTCAAAATATCTTAGTAAAAGTCATGAGACATCAGATACATTATTCAATCTTTCATATAATTATTTATTCGAGTGGATTAAGATTTTGCATTTGAATTTATTAGTTACTTGATTTGGTGAATTACTTCGTGGACCTTGTAATTAGTTTTTTTGTTATGTCTGAAAATTCTCAAATCCTGCTCCTAGCTATCTAGGAATGAATTACACTTTATATTAGTTAGATTACATATTTTAATACAGTTAGATTGTATTTGTGTTAGGTCATATATTTTCCCTTTGAATTGAATTTTCGTCATATTCAAAGAACACTTTTGAGGTGGCAATCGGGCCCACATACCGGAAGAGATTTCCATACCAAACCAGTATAGTCCTAATTGGGGCCTTGATCGAGTGTTGTTCCCCTGTTGCAAGAAGGAAAAATTTTGCCTATCAACACCAGTGCACTTATCTTAAATATTGCATATCCAAATGAGGACTTTGTTGTGTGCGTAGATGCATGTAAAGAAGGGCTTGGTGGATTCTTTACCCAAAATAGGCATGTAATTTGTTCTTATTCAAGAAAGTTGGAAGAGAATGAGAGGAGTTATGCCACACATGATTTGGAATTGGTAGCAATTGTTCATGCACTGAAAAATGTGGAGGCATTATTTCATGGATAGAAAATTCAAGCTGAGGACACACCATAGTGGTTTGAAGTATTCGTTTGGACAACCAACATTGAATTCCAAACAAGTTAGATGGTTGGAATTCCTCAATGAATATGACTTTGAAATTAATCACATCAAAGGGAAAGAGAATAAAGTGGTTGATGCACTCAGTGGGAGGGTGCATAGAATGAATTCTATAGTCATTAGTATGTGCAGGACAAATTTAAAAGAGATAATTTTAGAACCTATAATAACATATTATCAATATGTGCAAGTTAAAGAAAGCTTCTAGCAAGATAATGTACAATAGACATTTAAATATTACAGGATGGAAAAGGATGGAGCCCTCTTGTACAAGAAAAAAGTGTTCCTAATTCTCAAGAGTTGAGAAATTTAGTTTTAAAAGAGATGCACAATGTGCCATATGATGGAAATACAAGGTATTAGAAAACAATTGTGGTTTTAAGAGGCCAATAATTTTGGCCTGATATGAAGAAAGATGTAGTTAATTTTATTACGAGAAGCATGTAATGTCAAAAGGTAAAGGTTGAGCACATACATCCAATAAGATTGCTACGACCATTTCCCATTCCGAAATGAAAATGGAAGTAATTACTTTATATTTTATTACCAAGCTGCCCAAAAGAACATGATTCCATCATGGTAGTCATGGACAAGATTACGAAGGTTGCACATTTTATACTAGTTAAGATGACTCACAAGGAAACCAATGTTGCAGATATTCATATGAAAGAAATTGCTAGGCTACATGGTGTGCCTAAGGAAATAATCTCTGACAGAGATCCCAAGTTCACTTTCAATTTTTGGAAAAGGTTGTTAAAAGAATTTGGGGAAAATATTAATTCCAACACAACATATCATCTAGAATCAGATGGGAAGACAGAGAGGACAAACCAAATAATTAAAGAAATGCTAAGAATGTATGTAATGGATCAACCTTCCAAGTGGGAAGACTATGTTTATTTGGTTTATTTTTCTTATAGCAATGGGTATCAAACATCATTGAATATGAGCTTGTTTGAATCCTTGTATGACAGAAAATGCAACACATCAGTGATATGGGATAACCCAATAGATAGAGTCGTTATTGGGTCACAACTGCTAAGAGAAATGGAAGAACAAATGATAAATATAAAGAAGAATTTAAAGACTGCGTAGGATAAGAAGAAAATATATTTAGAAAAAAGATGAGCACACAGGGAATTCAAAGTGGATGAGCATGTGCTCCTAAAAGTAAAGGCTAAAAGGAGGTCATTGAGTTTGGGAAGTTTCCTAAAGTTGGCAGCAAGATACCGTGGATTGTTTGAAGTATTAGAGAGAATAGACCTTGTTGCATACATGCTTGCATTGTCTACATCCATGAGAGTTCATAATATGTTTCATGTGTATTTATTGAAGAAGTATGTTTCTGATCCTAACCACGTGATTGATTGGACTATGATCCAGGTGGAGCACGAAGGCAACTTTTGGGTGGAGCCATTGTGCATCCTAGACCGAAAAGTCGAATTTCTCAAGAACTGATCCATCATCCTGGTAAAGGTCCAATGGACCTACTATAGTCCTGAATATATGTGAGAGCATGAGGAGGCCATGAAGAAAGAGTACACACAACTTTTTGTATATTCTAAGGGAATCTAAATGTGCATTTGTACATAAGTGTACAATGATTCCATTTTAGTGCAGTTGAAGTTACTGGAGCCAACATTGTGAGACTTTTTGTCTGACCTATGCTGGAGCCCTGGAAGGGAAGTGGGAAAACCTAAGAAACTATGGTGCAAAGAAGAGGGTACACTTTCTTGGGTTGTGCGGGATTAGGGCAATAAAAGATTATTGGTTGGAATTGCTATAGGAGTCATTAAACCATGAAATTGTTGAGTATTGTGATGTGATATTCTTTATATGTATACATGTTTGTATGGTGATGTGCAATAAGGAAGGTGCAAATTGTATGGGGAGGGGATTGTAATGCCCTGGTTTGACCCCCCGATGTAGCAATGTATATTTGTAAATATTATGAATGGTCAAGGGTCAAATGATGTAATATGTAAACATTGTACATTGAAAAATAATAAAATGAAATACACCATCGATTACATATGGGTAAGGACCATAGTAATGGGGGGATATGATTCCATAAGAGAGGGGCATCAATGGGGGTTTTGAGGGGTTTCCATATTCCTTTAGTTTTAATCCACCTTCATTATCAATTTGTCATTTAACTATTTATCCCTTTGACTTGTTAAGCACTTGATCATTGAATTCATGTAAGAGGTTGGGTGAGAAAGTCATCCATCAGTTATGACATCATGGGTTGAGTGTAATCATAATTGGGGGGAGTGTGAGACTCAAGCAAGCATGAAGGAAGAAGCAAAAACAAAATTTGAGTAGGAAAGGAGACTTGTGTTTTTACAACATACTTTCATAACAACAAGAAGAGGAGAAAAACATGAGTTAGTGTTTGGAAAGGGTGGAAAACCATAGAGGGAAATGAATATAGATTGTTGAAGTTTGGAATTACATGGA
>JASDQU010011118.1:139973-152678 GCA_032191745.1 Picea mariana | reverse complement strand
CTACCATCTCGTTGTGCTGAGGCGCCAGATTTGGTGGCACTCAATTCGTACATATCTCATCTTATTTTACTGTCCTTTGTCGGAAGTCATTGATCGAGATCGTTAACCATAATAATAGATCCATGTTGCATTGAAGTGAGCGTTATGGTTCTGAAATATATCAAACTTATTGAACCACGTAACAAAGCTTACATCATATGTGGCCAGTTATGTTTGTTTCACCACAATACAAGAACCAATCACCACGACCAAACAATCATAGCCATCATGTTTCCTTTCAAAATAGTCGTCGACCGCCTATTATTATAATAACCGCTGAGACGAGTTCCAACTTTAGCAAATCAGTGCTTTACCGATCTTTGGCTTTATTGACTATTTACTGATCTTTGATATGCCATGCCTGTTGGGGCAAGGAAGATCCAAATCCATTAGTGCTTTCAGATTACACCGCCCCGCTGAAAACACAAGAAGAGTGATGATCTTCGCAGCCTATCCGGAAGGACACTAACGGTGGGCGGCCTGTGAAGGTTGTGATTGAAGCTCTGCAATTTGGAATCGTGTTAGGTTTAATTTTGGTAGGTGCACATTGTTCGGCTGTCATTTTGTCTATATCGTTACTTCAAATCTGCAGAGTTTAGAGTTTATTGCTTAATATATCATATTATTATATTGTTAAATAAGACATATTATTATATTGTTAAACTATCATTGCTTCAAATCTGCATAGTGTAGAGTTTATTGGTTAATGTATCATATTATTATATTGTTAAACTAGACATAGAGTAGATGCTTTGCATCCATTTTCCTTCTTTCTTAAAGCAATAGGCACTTATGCAATGATGCATCATTTCCCTTCTTTCTTAGAGCAAGAGGCACTCATGCGACGATGCATATGTAATCCCAATTTGTCGTTTCCCTTGTTAGTTCCTAAAGGTTAGGGATTCATTAGGATTATTGACTTGTATTGTGTCGTATGCCTCCATTTATAGATAATGAAAATATCAAATATCTTAGGCGACGTATGTCTCATGAGACAATCGTAGTTATTACATTACTTTCAGGTTATCACATGCAAAGAAATGCATTGATAATTTCATCAAGTACATATAACATGATTGTGAGGCTCTCCACGTTTTGTTTTTCTCACATACTTACTTGTGAGCTATTACAATGTATGACTTGACAAGATAATAAACGGAGCAGACAATACAAAAGAGATAGATTTAGAATGGAAAGGGCATAGCGCATTTGTATTAGATGAATAGGATAAAGTTATAAAGGGAAAACAAAATTATCAAATCAAGAAGTTAGAACCAAATTTTAATGACTAGTACAGTTGGCCAGAACAACTAGCATTTTACAGTTACACATTGTTGAGGTTATAACTAATACTTTCTCTTAAACTCAATAGTTACAAAGATCAGCACTCATAATGCCCAAGTGTTGTTTCTGAAAATAAAAAATGGTTTTTTCTAATGACTTTGCAAATATGTATGAGAGCAAGTCTCGTGAGGCACAAAATTGAAGTGTGATTTCACCATTATTGACTAGCTCAGGTGTGAAGTGAAAGCGAGTGTCAATGTGCTTGCTTTTCTTATGAAAAACATGGTTTTTTTATAAAGCAATTCCTGAAGTATTGTCACAAAAGATAGGAGTTGGCTCATTTTTTTTATGTGACATGTCATTCAATAGTCTTCGTAGCCACACAACTTGATAGGAAGCTGAGGTAGAAGATTCCATGAACCAAGAAACAATGTCAGCTGCATACATAATATCAGACCTAGTTGTTGTAAGGTACAACAAACTTCCTACTAAACTTTGTACGAAGTAGAATCCATTGCAGGGCCTTCATCTTGCTTGCTCAATTTTGTGCTTAGGGGTATAGGAGTTTCTGTTGGATTGCAGTCACCTGGATGTAGAATTTTTTGATGATGTCTGTTGAATACTTTTGCTGACAAACAAAAATCCCTTTGGTTGATTGGTCAACCTCAATCCCCAAAAAATATTTCATTATGCCAAGATTTGTCAAATCAAACTTAGATTTCATGGCATGTTTAAAACTGGTTAGCTCAAGATTTCCAGTATATATCATGTCATTAACATATAGACAGGCAATCATAATTTCACCTTGATGATATGTTTTGGTTTATGGAGTTCGTTCATTTTGGTTTCTGTTGAAACCACTCTTGATTAGGTAAGTATAAATTCTGTTGTACCAAGCTCTTGGAGCTTGCTTTAAGTCATACAAGGCTTTCTTCAACAGATACACTTTGGTTGGCTTCTCTTTGACCTCAAATCCAGGTGGTTGATCCACACATACCTCTTCTTCTAATATACCATTCAAGAAAGTTGAATTGGCATCCATATGATAGACTTTCCATTTGTGTTGAGTTGTTATGGCTAAGAGAGTCCTCACAATGTCCAACCTTGCTACTGGAGCAAAAGTTTCACCATAATCAATGCCCAATTGCTGTGAGAATCCTTTGGCAACAAGTCTTTTTTTGTTTTTTTCAATATGTCCCTTTTCATTGAGTTTAGTCTTGTAAACCCACTTGACACCAATACTTGTCTTATGTTTGGGTAGATCAACAAGATCCTATATATTGTTCTTCTCAATAGAGTCGATTTCTTAGTTCATGGCTTGAACCCAATGTCGCTCTTTAGTTGCCTCTTTAAAAGATGTAGGTTGGTATGACATTAATGAAAAAATATTGTGCTGATCAATATCATCCAACTGCTGATGGATTTCTCTCAATCTTCGAGTTCGATGATTTTGAAGTTCAAAAGATGAATCTCTTCTTGAAGAAGAATTTTCCTGAGAACTTTCAGGCTTTCTGTGTACCTGCAATATTGGAAGGGCAGGCTAATGTGTTTGTTGTTCTGAAATTTCTATTTTTTTAGGAAGTGGCAGCAATGGATTTTGACTGTCCATAGGGCGATTTTCAAACTCACTCCAGAACTAATTTTCAAGAAGTTTGACATCTCTGCTGAGAATGAGTTTCTTTGAAATTGGATTGTAGAGTCAATAGGCTTTGGATGTCTCACTGTAGCCAATAAAAATGAATTTCTCACTTCTATTATCAAGTTTCTTCCTCAATTCCGAATGTATGCGAGTGAATGTAATGTATCCAAAGGTCCTAAGATGAGAAACATTCAATTTTTTCCTATTCCATGCTTCTTGAGGGACCTTCATCTTGACACTAGTGGTTGGGGATCTATTTAGGAGATAAAATGAACATGCCACAACTTCAACCCAAAATAATTTAACATACATTTATCTCTGAGAAGGCTCCTTGCCATCTCATTATATTTTTATTTTTCCTCTCACCCACTCCATTTTGTTGTAGAGTATACCTGGTTGTGGTTTGCATGATTATGCCTTGTGATTTGCAAAAAATTGGAAATTTTGTTGAATATTATTATCCTCCTCCATCTAACCTGAAAATTTTCACATATTTCCCACTTTGTTTTTCAACTTTAGCCTTGAACTCCTTGAACTTTGCAAAGGTGTCAGACTTGTGTCTGAGGAAATAGATCAATATTTTCCTGTTAAAATCATCAATAAATGTTAGAAAGTAAAATATACCACCTATTGAATTTGTTTTCAATGGTCCACATAGGCCAGTGTGAAACAAATCTAAGTGTTGTTTGGCTTGAGTGGAGGACCATGGAAAGCTTGTTCTCTTATGTTTTCCAAGAATGGAAGACTCACATGGGGGATTTTTCTGTTTGAAGATAGGTAGACCTTTGACCATGGAGTGATTCTATAGGATACTTAGACTCTAAAAGGGCATATGTCCAAATATTTCATGGAAAATCATAGTTTCATTGGCGGTGGATGCACTTTGTGCATATGATTGGATCATATTTGCAGTTCTAAGGGTCAGGGGAAACATTCTATTCCTAGTCATGTGGATTTCATAAATCAATTTTCTGTTGGGAGGTTTGTCATATATCTTAGATGATGCTACTTTGAAAAGTACCTTATAGCCATTTTGAACTAGTTGTCCTACGCTTAACAGATTATGTTTCATATCTAGAATGTGATAGACATCGTTTATGTCCTTTTTTACATCTTGTTTAGTGAGAATAGGTACAGTTCCTTTTACTTGAAGTTTGAATAAAGAGTCATCTCCAAGTGTAATATCAGATGGAATAGAAGAATCAATGAAAGAAAGTAAGTATTTGTTACCTATCATGTGATTGTTGCATTCACTGTCTAGTAACCAAAGGTCCTTGTGTTGTTCTTCAGTCTCATGACATGAGAGAAACATCCCATATGAGGTGTCTCCTTCATGATTTGAGACATGGGCTCTGCCTGAGTGCTAATTTTCTTGCTTCTTCCTACATTTAGGTTCATAGTGCCCATACCTTTTGCAGTAATAAACTGTATGTTTTCTTTGTCAATGGATCTCCTCCCTCTACCTCTTTGAGCCTGGAAATTCTTGTTTTGATTTTGATGTGTACGACCTTCACCTGAGTGATGGTTTCTTGGACTTCTCTCTCTTCCTCTGTGACCTCTGCCTCAACCTATTCCTCTCCCTTTGATGAAGGAGAATTGAGTCTTGAAGGCATTGGCTATTGACTAATATTTTAGATGTAGTCTAGTTTCATGTGACAATACAGAACCCACAAGTTCATCTGTTGAAAAATTTGACAGATCCTTGGATTCAAGAATGCCTTTAAAAACCATCTCAAATTTCTTTGGAAGACTTCTAAGGACTTTCTCAACAATCATTTGATCAGGAATGGCTTCATGATTCAACCTGATTTGGTTTACATGTCCCATGAATCTGGTCATAAATTGATCAATATTTTCATACTGTGTCATTTTTAAGGTCTCAAAATGTGTCCTCAAGGTCTGTAGCTTGACTGTTTTCACCTTGTCGTTTCCCCCGTAGGTTGTACTGAGAATGTTCTAGGCCTATTTTGAGGTAACAACACTTGTGATTTTTGAGAAAACCGAGTCATCCATTGAGTTATGAATCTAGAACTTGTCTTTATTATCTCTTTTCCTCTGTTCTGCCTGTGGTGTTCTCTTGATTGTTCATGGAAACTAGATCCTCTTTATCTGGTTCCACATAGAAAATATCCACTAGATCCCAACACTCATGTGCTTGTAAGAAGGATATGATTCTGAGAAACCAAGATTCATAGTTCTTCCCAAGAAGAATCGGCCCTTGTGTTGGTCCTAAATTGTTAGAGGTAGCCATTTTTGTAAAAAAAATCAGAATAGAAAACAAACTGTTAGCATTGTTCATGATTTTTCATAGGGATGAAAAATACCTCTGATATCGCTTGATGCAAACAGATAGGTCCTCTTTCTATTTCCTGCATGTAAAACCAGGTCCTCGAGGGTTCGAACACACCAATGAAGTTCGAACTTGATCTATAGGAAATTTCTTGTTTCTTGGTATCGATCTTGCTGGATGTGACTATTCGAGCACAAGATCTTACAGAGTCAGAGCTCCGAGATGCATTCTTTATCGACTGTAACCCTTTAATAGAGAAAACCAGGTTCGCTAGGGCTTCTTTTTTAACGAAAAAAATTTATCGTTAAACCCTCATATGACCAAGGGCTAAGAACTAGGTGCTCCGGGGCTTCGAGCTCGAGGCGATTCAATATGTTAAGACCTCGATTCCTCTGAATAGGCGAATAGGAGAAATCCCGAACAAGAGAAAATGTCAATGGTCCTTGTTGATCTGAGATCAATGGGCCACAATTACTTCAAGACTCTGGGCTTCGGAGCCTTCAACCGCTCTAATTCACAATAAATAGATACAACGACCCTCAGACCTTTGCAAATCAGCGACCAAGATCCTTTTCGGAACTTTGGCCTTCGGGAGTTCCCGTCTGCTGACTCACGCTAACCTATGAAGTGTCGAATCTAGGGAGTGACATAAGCTAAATCATAGAGGTCCACATGTCTTCTGAAAGAGTGGTTAGGATCCACTTTGGGGTTCATCCTTCGGGGCTCTTTCTGTCACTGCTTCACATTTCTCCTAGAGTATCAGATCACCAAACTATAGGATGGTTTCCACATGTCCATCGTGATCAAAAATTTGGATTTACTCCAGCTCTTCAGAGTTTCGTGCGACTGGTAACCTTTAGCATATGTGCTCTACTTCCTTCAAAGTACGAGATCTTCGAATACGGGGATCGTCTGACACGTGTCTACTGGATCCAACGGTCCAGAGTCACATCAGATCTCCAGGACTTCGGAAACCTAGACACCTTCTCGACCAAGCTCCTTCAGAGTGTTATACCTCCAGACTGTAGGATCTGCTAACACATGTCCTCTTCTTGGATCGACAGATAGGATTGGTTCCAAGCTTCAAAACTTCAGGAGATTCACTGAATACGCGAAGTCCCCTCTGTCTTCTCTACATGCGACTGGGAGCTATGTCCTTGGCTTAAACCTTTGGGCGCTTATCTCACCTTGTAAGATCGATGGTTGTGTTTAAATGACCATGAAGATCAATGGCCACGAGAGATTGTAGAGCTTGAACTTGCTCGCGCTTTAATTTTCTTCCCGATCTCTGCAGTGCGAAGATGTTCGTCTGTAGTGGGGTTGATATCCACCGTTAATCTGTTGATCTAGCAAGATCAATGATTCTAAGGGATTGCAGAGTCTTAACTTGCACCCTCTTTAATTTCCTTTGCGATTTTCAGCATGGTTATCCGTCGTCGATCTTCCTTCAACGAGATTTGACAGTCATGAATTAATCTTTAAATCATCTAACATATATTTTTTCTCATACCCAGATCTAACGACTAAGATTTGTTCGACTCCTCTGCGCTCTCCTCATCTTATCTGGGTTTGATCTAATGGCCCAGATCTGTTCCCGCGGCTGATCTAACGACTACTATAGCTTCTCCTCAGCTACTTCTGCATCTTCCTCCTGAAAAAATGATTCAACGAATTCTGAAAGCTCTTCGTCTTTGAATCTTCTTCTGTAAGTCTACCTCCTCATGCTGTGATGTCTCCAATGCTCCTTTAGCGGACTGATCTCTCCATCGCTCCTTTAGTGGACCACTCTCCAGGCTCTTTTAGCGGACTGCTCTCCAGGCTCTGTGATGAGTCTTACCTTCTGCGCCCTGAAACCATGACAAGACAATAAATGAAGTAGATAATACAGAAGAGACAAATCTAGAATGGAAAGTGTAGAGCGCAATTGTTTGAGATGAATGGGCTAAAGCTATAAAAGGAAAACAAAACCACCAAATCAAGAAGTTAGAACCAAATCCTAACGACTGGTACAGCTTGTGAGAACAACTAGCACAGCTGTTGAGGTTATAATAAACTGGCATCACCGGAATAGGAAGAATAGGGTCTAAAGTTCGAAATTTTTGGTCCTTTTATTCACTGATTTATGAGAATATAACGCTCATTCCATGATCAAATATGAAGTATTATATGGTAATTTATTGAAAATAGATATTTCCTTTTCATGACCGAATGCCAAGTTATACGACCACCCATTTTCAAAGCCCAACGTCCAAGCTGCGCATGCATCACCATTATCTCTGTCTCGTCGTATGATGGAAGACGTATTGGTATAAAATAATGCGAGTTCCATGAACGGCTTCAGACCCTGCAATCCAATATGTAGATGCACCGAATAGAAGAAATATCTACATTGGTCAAAGTGCACGAAGGATGGGAAACATTTGGTTATTACGTCGAAAGGCTTATACCTATTGGAGATGGGCACAATTAATGATCTTTTAATCTTAAATTCTAATCTGATGGTTATCCATTGAAGATGCTGGCATATTCTTAGCCATCCTCCAAAATCAATGAGTCAGATTTATTGTTGATAACTTCTTTGTATTTATAAATGCATCCGTTAACCTGATTACTTTTTAACATTTACCTAATCATATTAAGAAATTACTGTAAGATCATATGATTGCCACATTTAAGTTCAAATGATTAACTTTTGGAATTCTTCAACTGTCCAGTTTCTTCATGCATGGGCCTGGCGTTTTTACTGAGTTTTTTTTAACTTAGCGTTTTTACTGATTTTTTTTTAAAGTGAGAGATTTTTTTATCGACCGTCTTTCGACGTTCACCAGCCACGAATTAGAGACTGTGCTAGTGTATATATATTGCAAAACTTTCTAGCCATCAAATTAAATACTCAATTCTTTGCTAAAAGGAAATAATCAGTGAAATTGAATACTCGGTTCTGTGTTAAAAGGAAATAATCTGTGAATATCAGATGTTACAATCTCAATATGTTGGGCTACCATGGAAAGTCTCTAACTTATTCCCCAAAAATACTATAATTTTGGGCGTTATGACCAAAGATACACGTGTTCTCCAAGAAAAACAAACCTGCTTTTGTTTGAAAAATCTTATTGGTGAAGGCGATTTGCATTCACGAATGATAAGGCGGCTACCCGGTAGCGATGTCGCTGCTCTTAAAAAAATGTGATTTTGTTTATATATAAAACATAATATACCTAGTATATGAGGTAGAATAAATTTTTGTACAGTAATTTTAGTTATTATGTGAATTTAAAAGATAGTTACGAGTTAATTTTCTAAATCGATAGTTACAAGTTGATATAGACAAGTATATCTGAGTGAGTGAGTCTAATTGTTAATAACATTTGAGTTATTATGTGAATTTAAAAGATAGCTACAAGTTGATTTTCTAAATGAATAGTTACAAGTTGATATAGATCAGTATATCTGAGTGAGTCTAATAATTAATAACATTTGTTTCTTCTTGAAAGTTCATTGGTTCAAATTTAGAAGACTAGGCTTGGTTAGATTTAAAAAAAAAGAAAAAACTTTGCTTATGATTTGTTTTTCTGTTATAAAGCAGATTTTCATTGTCACAGCATTCTCTTAATATTGACTGCCCACTTCATACTTTGCCTTTATGCTTTAATGCGGGCTTTAATGGTAGCGGCATGGAGAAGAATACAGGCCTCACTCATGTCATAAAGATGAGTAACCTAACCTATAAGATAATTAAAGCAAAAGAACAAAGGAGCTGTGGAATCCTGGTCGTGACAAAAAGCATAGATGTGTGGCTTTTTCCTGTACACTTGTAAAGAGCAATTTAGTAACATTGGTAAGGTGCTCTCTCTTATCAATTTGCGTGGAGAATAAGAAGGATGATTTGTCTTTACTGCAGTCTTCGTTAGTTCTGTAAATGTACTAGTGGTGCTTCGGAATTGTTTAACTCTACCTCCATCTCTTTCACATGAGAGTAATAATGTTTAATATTAGCTTTTGTTCCCTAAGTGGCAGGTGCAATGTTTCATATATGTTACCGAAATATATTCAAGGTTTCTACTATGATACGGGCGTTGTTGAGAAAGCTGCCTTACCCTTACTTAAATGTGACAAAACAAATTTCATAGTTTCAATTGATTTAGAAACCCCAAAACCCTGGGGTATCGAAAGTCATGAATAGGACCCTATAAAGGTAAGGATACCTGGCTCTTACTTTTATGACGTTTTAGTGTAAAAGTTTCCAACCTCATGAATCTAAGTTTATATCCTTGTCTTGGACTGATAATAGGATTTATCTTATAAAAATTGCTGTGAGAGAAGGATACACGAGAATGCCCATGATAATTTATTATCTTGTCGATTGACATGCTGCATAACTATCTCATGACTTATTGAGATGGCAGTTGAGAGCTTTTATTCGATGAGATTGTTACATGCGAGTCGAATCCATGCATTCAAGTAACAAAGGATAATTAAAGAAACATTGGTCGTCTATGTTGAGAGCATCTCATTACTTATGGAAATTGAACAGTGAACTTTAGGTCATGGACTTCTTTGAAATACATAAATATTTATGCTTAGTTGGAAGGGAATCTCTCATAACCTATTAAACTATATAAAATAAACATCAATTCCTTATATGCTTCTTTGAAATACATAAATATCTTATATATATCTTTGAAATACATAAATATCTTATGCTTAGTTGAAAGAGAATCGCTATCATAACCTGTTAAACTATACAATAAGATAAACATCAATTCTAACACTCCCCTTAATGTTTATGTGCTTGTTCAATCTTCTTTCTTGGCTCTTTTCACCATGAATGTGCAACACATGCAGCCCACGATTCTCAGATTGCTGTAGACAATGACTGGTGGCGACTCATATTCCTCAAATCAGTTGCTTCAATAGAACCCTTCCACGGCGGATGATAGATGCTCAGATCTTCACGCACGTCCCTTCTCACCCAACAATTAGCAAACAACAATGAGACAACAAATCCTTCAGGAATCGACTTCGTTTTGACAGTACTAACTAACTCCCTCTATCTCATGTTCAACAATGCCTTCCTCACACCTTCTTAGTTACGCAGTTGATAAAATCTCACAGGGTTGCACATAACATCCTCCCACACGTGGGTTTCAATACACAACAACAATCTAACATCAAAACAGCAGTGGTGCCTCTCTTCAACACCAAGCCTAAATCCACCCTTTTTTAACAACATCTTGATGTCAGTCCAAAAGTGGCTTGATTTCTAATAGCACTTATCCTACAGTGGTTCCTACAAGCAGGTAACCAACTACTCCTTCAACGGTACTTCAAACGACTCTCCTTTCTGACAGAATAGCATCTCTGCTCTCTCCCGGTTCCGGCTCTTCTCTCACTCACTTTGCTACCTCACTTACGCAGTCCTCTCGCTCACCCTGATACCTCACTTACGCAGCCAAGACAAAGATTGAATCAAGATGTCAAATATGTAGACAAAGACACCGAGCATGTGCATGATTCTAGAGAAACAAGTTGGAATAAGTCTTTGGCCATGTGTTTCATTGTATCTTTCTATTCTTTTGTAGTCCTTTGTGGAAATATTTAGTAATGTAACAATAATTCTTGAGTCTCCTTGGTAAGGTGTAATTTAGCTAAAAGAAAAATAAATGACATGTCTTTGTCTCCTCCAATTATTCTTTGATTAAAGATTGTTTGACGAATATGTTGTACCATAAGACCTCATATTGAAAAGTGCATAGAATGTAAGATTGATTTGGATACATCTTGTATCTAGACTGTTTTCCTAGAGAATCAACAAACACCATGGATGGTTACCTAAATGTTTCAATAGATGGAAATATGTCCATAAGATGGCCAATTTCTCAATATTTCTAATTAGGTTGATGTTAATCCCTAGAGTAAAACAAATACATACTCAAACTATGTGGTACTAATGTTCGACCCAAAGGTATGGGTGGTTTCTAGTGAGTATGTTGTTTAAGATAACAATTTGGAGTAGCATGGACACCTTGATTAAGAGATGAAAGCTAGTTGATTGGGTAAGTAACCATTGATTATTTATCTTGGTAGTTAGAGATATAGTGAAGTTGCATTGTTCTCATTGGAGAAGCCAAGTGATGATGGTAGAGTTAGTTATGAGTTGGAATGATGAAATTGTAATAGGGAAAACACTGATATTTTTCTAGATAAAGTGGAGATTGTTTTTTTTATTTTGTTCTAAAGGATGTTAGTGATAGTTCTTGTGGAAATTGTGGAAATTACATAGTGATGGAAAAATAAGGTAAATTATGTGTGTTGCGTTTAGTAAAAGAGGCACCAAATGGAAATGTTAATCATACCTTCTATTTGAAAAATTATAATAAGTATACAATGTGTATATCTTATGTATTAGTCCTTGAAATTTTTGATCTTGTATCTTTTGTAGAGTTGGTACTTAGGAAATATATTGTATGGTACTTAGATGACATTACAAAATATTTCACTTGGTTCCTTTATCAAATGGAGCATGGTAATGGTATGTACCTATATTTGTGTATGTAACATGTAAAGGGTATATTGTTGTAAGTCTTGGATGCATACCCCTTTTCCATGTGGCTTTGATAATTTGGATAACTTGTTTGGTATAGTGTAGAACCTTTATTCTAGGGGTTGTTAGAACTTGGAGGAGAGGTTCGTGTGATGGTTGAATTCTCTATGAGTGGGCCATGTTGGTGGTGGACTCTAGGAAGTGTGGCTAGAAAACAAAATTGTTTTGAACATTTAGGGTGAGTTCATCAAAAGTTGAATGAACTATATGCCTGAAGGAGATCTTAGTAAATCAATGGTTAGAACAATTAGGTAGTACCCATGTATTCTAGTGGAAGGTTATTTGTTTATATGGATCTTAATTGCTGGTCAATTTTTTTTTCAATTCATGATGGAGCATTTAATGCACGGGATTGTTTAAAGATGAAGATGAAGACCTTACCTCACAGAGATTGAGTCTAGTACTTGTTGAGGGGGTGTGTTGGAATCATTAACTCCCCTTTGTCTCATACTAGATTAGTATATGATACTTGATCATACACAACTTTAGATTTTGTCTCGATATGAGTAGTTATCTTTTATGTTTTAGGGGGTTGTTATATCTAATTGGATATAAGATATCGTCTCCAACTAGTTGGCTTGTATTTTGAAATATGTTTGAAATATTCTCAAAATTTTTTTTATTAATGCATATACATATGTACAATTATTGATTAAATAAATTCCTCAACATAGTTTTGGTATATGAAAACAATAAATTTACTATCAAATTTATTAGTAGTTTGCTAGAAAGTTATTATAATTAACATTAAAACTTCATTTTTTTTTTCTATTTTGTTTCGATGCTTTTATCCAACTAAGTGTTTTTTGATGCAAAAGAATCATAGTCTAGGGAAACCACCTTGTAAAT
>JASDQU010011118.1:70782-83572 GCA_032191745.1 Picea mariana | reverse complement strand
TTCTGCATTTTTATAGAGGTGGTACTCTATATTTTCTTTAAAGATTAATCTTGAATACCTTGGAACTGAAAAATGGGAGAATACTAAATAGAAAACTCTAAATCTTTGTCACTCAATAAAATAAAAATATTGATGATTGAAAATAATATACATACACCAAAGAATTCTTGAGAATAGGACCAATAATCTTCTCTCATCAAAATATAATATTTGATGAAATATTATACATAAATTAATAATAGTTATAGGAAAAATAACTAGATTCTCACATCCATCATAGTATTTATAATTTTTTTATCACATTCAAGAAAAGGAAGATATAGGCCCACAAATGAGAAAAATTTAAAAGATTTTCTTCATTCAAAACATGATAGAATATGATAGGAAAAATTTAAATATATTATGCTCAAAACTTAGAGTTCAAAGATATCATTAAAGTTTATCCCCAAAATAGTTCTCTGGGATTTTTTCAAAAAATAAATATAGTCTTTGATATTCTTAAAAATAAAATGCATTTGTCCAAAATTGGACTGGGATTGGGCTCCCGTGGACCATAAAATGAAAGAATGGAATAGGGATGGAGTAAAAAAGAAGATAAAAATATGTGATAAAAAATCGATTATGTTTTCTTGGGACATATAAAACTCAACTGGATGACTTATGAACAGGAAGAGAAAAGAATCGAGAAGAATGTGATTGATTTTACTCACTGTGATGGTGTTCTCTCTCTGTCTATTTTCATGCGGATGTTCCTTTTGTATTCTCCCTAGTTTTAGTACTTGGGCCGGTTGTAACTACCACTTCTTGATTTTCTTCAGTTATTTTGATTAAATCTTACTTTAACCAATTTTCAACATAATCCCTCATGGGAGCAACAATTACCTCTTGTCTCACTCTTTTATCGAACAATTAATCTTCTATGTCTCATTAGTCAATTGAAACTTGATGTAATGTGTTTTCTTTATCCTCATTCTTGTTCACAAAATTGACTAACCAGCTCTCGACCTCAAATTCTGAGTATTCCATTAATCCATTGAACCTTTCTATCAATGCAAATTTTAATGATTCCAATTTTTCCTCAAATTGTTCCTTAGTCATAAACACTGAATTTAAAATGATTTTTGTGTCATCAACCTCTCATGTAGTTCCAAATAAGTCTAAATAAATTAATTTTAAATAACATTCACCCCTTTTCACATCTGGAGTATCAAGGTCATCCAATATTTCTTTTAAGCATTTAATTATTTTTATCCAACAAGCCTTTAATTGTTTAATGCGAGCCGAAGATGGTAAGTCTTATTCCTTTATTTTATGCTTGGTCATATTTGAAAATTTAATCACAAAAGTAGTGATTTTCTCTTTATAAAACCCTTCATCATTTTGCAAATCAATTTCCAGGTATTGTTTCAAATTTTCCATCTCCAATGCCAAAGCTATAGAATTGTTTGTTAACTCACATGTCTCAAGAATTAGAGACATTCTCTTCTGAATATTCTTTCCAATATACTATCTGACATCTTCAAGTACGATTGACATTCCTTTTAGTTTTGAACTAGACTCTAGTGTGTCATCCAAGGTCTTCCATGGATTCATAGTGGTGATTGGACTTGAAAATATTGGAGGTGGCATCAATGGAATTTCCAATTCTTTGATTCTTTCTTTCAAACTAGCATTTTCTCTTTCCATCTCACCAACTGACATTTCAAGTGCTTCCCATGTAGCCTTGTGGATGCAGGAAATTTTGGAAGGTGGTACACCGCTGAGATCTAACTCTGAATTGGATTTTCATTGAATCCTTTTATTTTTTGAATGGAGTATTTCGAAAATAATTTTTTTAGAACTTTTATCAAACAAAGCATTATGTACTATGAAATATTCCTCTTCTCAAAAGGCTTGTTGAGGGGGAATCTTAGGCCCTAATAGTCATCACATACATGTATCATTAGAAATTATACATAGGCTGGATAAATTCAAGTAAATATATATATGAATGTATGTAATAAAGGATAAAAAATCACCTAATGAATGATTAGTTGGAGTGGGTGCAACCACTCCAATCATTTACCTATTTTATAAATAACCCTAAAGAAGGAATAAGAAAGCAGTTGGATATCCTTCCCCACATTTATCTCCTTTTTTCTTGGAATTATGTGTGTGTCTTGATGTGCTTAATACATCTCTCTTGAATGTCTTCCCTAATTCTAGAGACTACAACATTTTGGTTCCGTTTCCACATGAATTTAACCTAGAAAAATTTGCTTGAGATGCTCATGGAATTATTTGAGATGCTCAAGATTGCATTCAAGAGGATGTTAGAGAAATCTTCTTTATGGTGGGTGAGATTCACATCAAAGAAGCCTTCACAAGAAATTAGACAAACCATGAGGTAAATAAATATGAAAATAAAATAATATGAAGCTATCAACATCTTCAATGCAAGCAAAAGAAGTTATATAGTTTTTTGGCAAGAAAATCTTCTAGTTATATGATGGAGTTGTTTGAGCAATTTACTCTAGTTGTTGGTATATTGCTCAAACAACNATGGAGTTGTTTGAGCAATTTACTCTAGTTGTTGGTATATTGTGTGGATGTGGATATGCCTCTATAGAAACTGATGATATCATACATAATCATGGGTGACTATAGAATCATATAATATCTCCAAAGTTTTGTAGAAATGAAAAAAGATAATGCATTTTTTTAATGAGGAAAATATGTTTTATGCATAGAGTTTCAATATGAAATTCAACACAACCTAGTTCATCACAATGTTGGCGGACAAATGAATGTGATTAGTCTCAATCGTTCACTAATAAATTTTGTGATATCTAATTTGATGGATGGAATGTCAATTTTTTATTCTACGATGGCGGGCGTTGGTGTGTACATGAAAAAAATTCAAGTGTGAGTTACCATTTAGGACCTTCGACCACTTCTTTCAACGCCAAGCTCAGTATATTTGATTTCACTCATGGGTTCTCAACTTATTTTGTTTCAATGGAGGCTTCAATTTCTTCTTCGACTATATCATTGGTACAATGAAACAAGGTTGCGTGGCAACGTAGTCCCTGCCAAGGAGGTTACAAGGTAAATTGTGGAAAATGGGGTCGAATTGTAAATGACAGAAGTGTTCGGTGCAAAATGTATATCACAGAAATGTTGTGTGCAACATGTATATCATGGAACATGGGGAATAAAATTTCATTAGTGCTAAGGTGCGACCCCACAGAGCAAGGTAAATTGTGGAAAATGGGGTCGAATTGTTACTGACAGAAGTGTTTGGTGCAAAATGTATATCATGGAAATGTTGTGTGCAACATGTATATCACGAAACATGGGGCATAAAATTTCGTTAGCACTAAGGTGCAACCCTGTGGAGAGATAGGAAACTGCATCGAAGATGTGGCAAGCAACATGAAGCATAGGTGGTATCCATGCAGTAAATGATGCTTGGCATGTAGAGCACCATTTACTTTTTGAAAGTATATAACAAAATACAATTTGTTCATAGTGGAAGAAAAAATTTTGAAATTTAAATGCATTTTTCATATAGACTGTTGAAAGATAAAAATGTATGACATAAATTTAAAAGGAGATAAGAAAACAATTTTATTTGAAATATGTCAAAAAATAAAAGTTTGTTACATACTATTGGAAATTTTGAAATATATAAAAAAATAAAAGTTTGTTACATATTAATGGAAATTTCAATGCGTTTGTCATATAGACTGGGATTGGGGCTCCTGCGCACCATAAGAGAAATATGTACAAGAAAAAATACTGTAGAAAGAAGATAGAGTGGAATAACTGGGTTGATAAACAAAGAATGATGTGATCGATAGACTTACAGTGATGGTACATATGAGCCATTTTTCTATTTACTTGTGGTTGTCGTTTCATTGATGTCGTCGACGACTGCTGGAATCCTGGCAACTGCCTGTTGCCTTTCGTCGGTGGCCTGCTTGAATTCCCTTTTGAGGCATTCTTCAATGTAACTTCTCATTAGGGCGACGTTGATCTCATTCTGGATTTTTATGTTGAAAAGATTGTTTTCTAGTTCCTGGAAGTCGATAGAAATATTACATAGAGCCTGATGAATTTCCTCATTCTGTATTGAATAGTTGACTAGCCAGTCATCGACGTGTGCTTGATCATATTCAAGGATGTTGTAAAACTTTTTCGGAGACAACGCCTTAAACATATCAACCTGTTTATCGAACTCTTTCCTAGTTAAGGGCTAGGAGTTTGCGATTAAGTCAGGGTCTTGGAAGTCGTTGGTCTTTCTGGCTAAGTTTATTCTTGATAGCCTTGTGAATAATTTATCTTTCTTTGATATGGCTTGTTCACATGACTAAACAATGAGATGCAAGTTCTTCACTTTTTCTTTCCAGCATGCATTTAATTGACCGATCCAATTTTTGGATGGAAGATCTTGTTGTCTTCTTTTTGTTTATGTCATATTGTTGAAAATGGTGCCAAAAGGAAGGACCATGTTTAAATAGAATTTTTCTTCATATTTTAACTCTGCCTGCAAATGTTCAAGCAAACTATGTGCCCTGGTTCCAAGGGAAGTGATGGTTTGTGATGTTTTCCATACCTCAGTAACCAGTTCCATTATTTTCTTGATATTATTCTCCACATATCCTCTACAGGATGCGAGGAGGCTAGAGGCTCTTTTTAAGTTGGTTGCATGGGTGGTAGGCATGGCTATTGCCAAAGGATTGACAAGCAATGACCTAGGAATCAAAGCCTCTTCCAATTCCTTGACCCGGTCCTTTAGTCTGGTATTCTCGGCCTCGACGCCTCCAATGGAATCATGAAGTGCATCTCTACTCACCTTGTGAAGTTGACAGATTTGGGATGACCACATGTTGGCAAGGACAACCTCTGAACGAGATTTTCCTTTCTTATTTTTTACATCTTTTTTCTCAATTATCAATTTTTTGGACTGGTTGCCAAAAACAGTGCTTTGGAACATGAAGGATTCATCTTCATCAAAAATTTTGGTATCAGGTATTGCCATTGGATGAATATGTTGGATGGCGTCTCCGGGATGATCAAGGTAGCGAAGAATGCTATCCAGATCAATGTCAAGTTCCATGTTCTCACTGTGAATTTCCGGCTCTTCCACCTATCCCACATTTTTTTTTTCTCTTCTTGTCCACTGGAAGCTTGTGAAGACTATCAATTTTAGAGTGAGGATGGTCGTTATCTCCTCCTTCATTTGAAGAACTCTGAGTTGCTTTGTTTTTGTGGTGGGCCATTGGAGCGATGCTACGGGATGTCATACTTTTTGGAGTGTTATTTGCCGATTGAACACTCTTTTCATCGGGGCCTTTCCCCTCTTGCCTGTACAATTTACTGAAGATTTTCACTGTGTATAGGTCATCGACATCAGAAGCAGGAGCATTGTCACTAGTGTCTCTATTTTTAGGCAGGTGTTTTTTGAAAAAACAATCATCGGGGCCAAGTGTTGATAAATTTTGCCGAAAATTATTATCGAGGTTGAACCCTCTTATGATTTTAGCATATAACGGGTTGAAGTTGTTAGAATGCACTGCAAATTTGTCAATTTTGTTGACGTTTTTCAACATGAACTCCCCTACTTTCCAAGGCAGAGGAATAAAGTGTTTTTTTCTCTTCTTTTGCAATAGATGCAACCAGTAGTTGTATTGCCATGATACTTCTGCAACAAACATTATGTCTGTAATGTGACATGGAAGGAGAGTAGGTTTTTTTGTGGAGCCAAAAATTATTATCACAATGTAATTATCCAAATGTTCAAGTGTCCCTTTCCTATCCAAAAAACTGGTTGCTTGTTAAGATATGCAAGGAACATCCTCCTAACAACAAAACTTTGAAAATAGACACGAATCCATTAAAAAACTCATAAAAATAGTGGGAAGCCTTGTGCTTCCACAAGGCCTAGTAACAAAACGTTATTGCTTTGGGAAACAGTTGTTGTGGACTCCTATCCCGTTATTCTTGTAAAAAACCTGGCAATTTCACGAAATGGATTTCTAAATGAACTAACCTACAAGCTTGTGATATCTTTAGGAACTAGAATCGGGTCTTCCAATAAATGGGGCAAGAGGTCCAACCTGTTATTATGATTTGCTAGGAACTATTTACAATCTTCTCCTTTGAACATCAATGTTGGCTCTGACAATCTTAACATCTGGCGGAAGACCTTAGGTGACAAAGAAATAGAAGAGCAATGCCACAGTGGAATAATTCTTTTATTTGAAATAAATTTATTGGCGCACCAAAATACCAGGTCCTTACAGTCAAAAACCTCAGGGACACAGCCTTCACGAGCAATCACAGAGGTCCAAATTACTTGGTTCTCTATGACAGAGGTTGAGTAATAAGAATATGCCTTGGACCACTGGAAGTTCTGGTCCTCGTGCCCGAAGATGTTCACTGTATCTCCACAAAACTGTTGTTGAGTTGATGCCATAGGTTTATGAGAACATTGGTTTTCTCCAGATGATGGTTGAAATGAACACTTAGAGATGATAATGTAACTCTTCGCTAAATCTTGGTTAAATTCTTATGAATGGAAAAGCTCCTCCAGCCTTTCGCTGATTAATGGCAATCTGTATGGGTGGTGCATGATGAACTGTTAGTACTAAAGCTTACTTATTTCATATTTATAAATGCGAAGGTGGAGGGTATGACGAAGAGAAATTAAGGATTGGAGGTTTCGTGAACGTGCCAAGGCGACGACGTGCGAATGACATTTCATGATTTTGAAATCAACACTCGGAAGGGATAATATAACCCCCCACAAATCTTGGTTTAATGTGCATTAATAGGAGATCTCCTCAATCCTTTCACCCATCAATGACAATCTATACGGTTCTTGCATGATGAGTTGTTAGAATTAAATGTCAGTAATTGCATATTTAGAAACAAGATATGTAGATATATATATATATATATATATATAAACAATTTTTTTTCTTTTATTATAGACAAGTGCGAAGGTCACAGAGATGCGGGAGAGTAAGGAATGAATGACAAGGTCTGAAAAGTGGTCGGACAGGATTCAAAAAAGGGTTGTGGGGATACTTAGGAGAGGTGAGTCTTCCACGGTCAAATTTTATGTATCAAATTTTTTTACTGCAAAATGTGTAAAACGGAAGAGAGCATGATGGGGAAGTTCAACGATTGGTTTGTATATTTGTAGAATTCTGGGAAAGTGGCTAAGTATGGAATAGGGAAACGATTGGGTGGACTTGTTCTTGGAAGCGAGGATTGAAGTTTTTGTGAACGGACCAACCCAATGACGTGCAAATGACATTCCATGATGTTTGATATTAACTCTTTCTAATTAAATTCCTAGAAATAAGATATTATATATAATTGGTAATTACTAATTGAAAAAGGGCGTGGGCATAGGAAACAACGATTAGGAACTGAATATTTCTTGAACCCGCCAAACTGACAATCCGTGAAAGAGATTCGAAGAAATGTCGAAGTATGGAAAGCAGACAGACGGGCTTCAAAATGGGGTGACAATAGTTCCATAGAAGACGTGAGGACCCGACGATTAAATTGTAGTTCTCAGAAGTTTTCAGTGAAAAATGTATACCACGGAAGAGGGCATGATAGGTAGACCATAATATGGAAGAGGGTGTGATCTGAGTCTAGTTGTAAATTTGTATATCACGGAAGTAACGGTACTGTTCATAGGTCATGGAACAATAGAAGTCCAATCTAGAGCCCACCTACTAGGAATTCATGTTCAGAGAAGTGTTTGGGTATAGAATGGGGAAGCAGTCGGTTGGTGTCACGATATAAGAGCATGAGTGAAAATGTGAACCCGAAAGTTCGCCCATGCACACAACCAAACATTTTCAAAAAAACGAATAAGTGACGAGAAATATAAAGTTCATGGAAAAGAGAAATGGATATTTGGCTAAGTATAGAAGACGGAAAAGAAAGGCTAATATATTCACATTTGTAACAGATATCCCATTTTCCTACCAAGATATATACTTGGAAAGAAGTGCAAAGGTGGCGGGCATAGAAAAAAATGACTAGGAATACGATCCACAAGTTTACTTGGTTCTTGGTTGTATGCTTCGTCTGTCAATTTGTATATCGCAAAACTCCGAGTCATTTTTTTAGCCAGCCAAACCGCAAGTCCGGCTATCAATTTGTATAGTGTGGAACTCTGGGTGTTGTTTGTAGGACACAAAATTATAGAGGAAATTCTTTTCCCTTTAATATAGCTTATGTGACGCAAATGTAGTATGTGGCTCGTTTTAGCACTTTTCCATCCATAAACAATGGCAATATTGAGCCCACTAGCCTTGGAGCCCATGTGCCAATTTGTATATCACGGAGCTCCGAATATTGTTTCGAGGTCATGGAAAACTAGAAGTGCAATGTTGAGCCAACCAGCGTGCAATTCCACCTGTCAATTTGTATATCATGGAACTCTAGGTGATACTTGTAGGAAACAGAACAATAGAGAGCCAATTTAGAGAAAGGGGAAGCACTCAGTCGAAACGTGTGAATCCACCAACCTGCGCAACAAGGCATTTTCGGAAAAAAATGATTAAGTAACCAGGAAGAGAAACTACAGGGGATAAAAGAGTGGGAAAATAGAAAGGCCAAGGGCAATTTTCGTAAGCGCGAATTGGTTTCAAACAAGCCCCATTGTTGCAAAACCATCATTTTCTACTAATTGTTAGCAAATGCTTTGTTGAAGATTAGATTTTATTGCAACATGTGGGTGTAAGTATGTTCTTGATACATTCTTCCATCACTGTAACATATTAACTTAAGTATTAAACTTCATTTTCTACTAATTGTCATCAAATGATTTGTTGAAGATTAGATTTTATTGGAACGTGTGGGTGTAAGTGTGTTCTTGATACATTCTTCCATGACTGTAACATATTAACTTAAGTATTAAACTTCTTGCATTATGGGTTGTTAGCATTAAAACTTAATAATTGCATGTCTAGAAACAAAAATGACGATTTTGTTGCAAAATTGTACTTTGGTATTGCTATGTTCTATCTGCATTACGAATAGAATTGAACATTGGTTTCAAACTGTGTGTAATCCATTTTTTGTTTGCATAAAAGCCTAGTGGATTGACACAGTACATTGTCATATAATTGTTAGATGCTCCATCTTAGAACAAATTACCTAAGTAAAAACAATATCGAAGAACTGCAAGACCACCGAACCATGCCAATCAGAACAGGGGTTAAATCCAGAAAAGAAGCAACAATGAAGACTCCAAGGCAAATTTTTTTAATAGCAAATCCATTTAAAAAAAATAAAAATAACGAGTATTATACATCTATCATTAGAAATTGGACCTAGTTCTTCAAGCCAAAACATTGAACGTATTTGCCATAAACACAGGCATGGGATCCATAGTATGCAGGATCCTTGGATTTTTCCCCTCGATGAATCATCCTGTGGTAAAATTGATAGTTTTCAGAAGCTTCCTATGAGGAAGAAGACGGAAAATGTTGCAGGGAAAATGGAATATCACTTAACTGAAAGTTAGGACACAACTAGAAACCACCTCTGCACAGTCGAAAGAACTTCAAAAACACAAGCTGCACATGTAATTTCAGAGGCCCAAATTAGTCCATTGTGGGTGGAAGGAGATGACTAGTAGAAATATGCCTTGCACTAGTGAGAGTTGTGGTCCTGATTCCCGAAGATGTTAATTGTATATCCAGAGAACAGGACAATAGTCCCGCAAGTGAATAATTTTTTGGCTTGAAATATATCTCTGGGAGCATCAACATATCATTTCTTTACAATGAAAGTCTTCCGCCCATAACAGACTAATTTGGACCTCTGGAATTCCTACTTTCGATCTACAAAGTGGCTATTGCGTTCAGCATCGGTTTATTTTTTGAAACTCCTTTTGGTGTTGTCAAGACCGCCATCACTAAGTTGGGAAGTTATGCCCGTTATGGTTGATTTTAATTTGGGCACATGAATGGGAACAATCTCTGCATTGCCATCATCCATTGTCGTATCATCACTCATCAGATCATCTTTTTCTAGCTCGGAATCCATCACATCAACCTCTGCACCAACCATCAATGTAACTAGGCAGGTTCTTTGAGAAAGTAGGGTTTCCTTGGAATTGTTTGGCTTGAAATATATCTCTCGGTGTACCAAGGGACCATCTCCTTTTTTTCTCCTAGGTGGAGGGAGATGAGTAGTAAGAATATGCCCTAGAATAGTGGAACCTCTGGCCATTATGCCCGAATGTGTTTACTATATCTGGAGAGAACTGCTGCCATAAGTTAACGAGAATTTCTGTTTACTCTAGACGATGTTTGAAATCAAAATTGGGGTGGGATAATATAACCCTCCACAAATTATGGTTTAATGCATATCAATGGAATATCTCCTTGATCCTTTCGTTGATCAATGGCAATCTCTAGGGTTCGTGTGGAATGAGTTGTTACCATTAAAGCTCACTAATTGCATATTTAGAAAAAACTGTGAAGGTCGCAGCAACAATGAAGAGAGATTAAGAATCGGAGATTTCTTAAAGGCGCTAACCCACCAGCGCACGAAATAGATTGCATCATGTTTGAATTGAATACTTGGAAAGGATAACACTCTTCTCCACAAATCTTGGTTTAATTCTTAGTAATGACAAATATTCTCCGGCCTTCCAGACATTAATGACAATCTTAACGGTTCTTGCAGGATGAACTACTAGCATTAAAGCTTAATTATTGCATATCTGGAAATAAGTACAAAGGTAGCGGTGATGGCGAATTGCGATGAAGCATTGTACATTTCGTCCACCCGCCAACCCGCGAAATAGATTCCAAGAAATGCCCAAGTATGAAAAGTGGTCGAGTGGGTTACAAAATAAAAGGGTAGAAGATATACCCAACAGACGTGAGGGGCTGATGGTCATATTGCATTTCAGTGACATATATCAGTCGTCAATTTGTATGTCGTGGAATTTCGAGTGTTGTTTGTGCGTAGGGGAACAACAGAAGAACAATGTCGAGAGGGCAATTTGTATATTGTTGAACTTTGGGTTCTGTATATAAAAGTATGAGACATTCAAAAAAAGGACAAAGTAAATAGAAAGTGAAAGCATATGAGATGAAGAGGAATTTGTTTGCTAATTTGTAAATTACGGAAGTCCAGGTGCTAGTTGCAGGTGACAGAACAATGGAAATGCAATGTTAAAACCGTTTGTGCAGGAACCCACGATTAAAAAAGTTTGTTCAATATGAAATGGGGAAGCGGTCGATCGGACTGGTGATATAAAAGTAACAATGGAAATCTGAAGACACGAATCTGCCAAATCCCACACCTAGACATTTTCCGAAAAACGAGTAAGTAAAGAAAGGGAAAGCAGAGGGAAAAGAGAAAGAAGATGGAAATTTTCGGAAGCGGGAATTGGTCTTAACAGTAACTATGGAGTAACAAGTTCTTCAATCTGTTTGTATAAGAGAAGCATCGAAATGTTACAAGCAAATCATTTTTTGGATGTTTAAGTAAATTTTATGTACTGTTAGCTTCACCACAAGTATAACAATGACGAATTTGAATTTTAATGTCCTATCATTCATATGATTGTTCCATTAGACTTTCCATAGTATATATTATTTTATTTCAATTTGTTTGCTAATTTGTGGGTCGCAAAAGTCATGGTGTTGTTTGCAGGCGATGGAACAATGGAAATACAATATTGAACCCGCCTATCCGGTAACTCCCCTATTCGGAAAACCACGAGCCAAAAGTTTTCTACAATATGAAATGAGGAAGCCGTCAATCGGGCTGGTGATATAAAAGTAAGTGAAATTTGAAGATGTGAATCCACCAACTTTCGTACCTAGAAATTTTTAGAAAAACGAGTAATACATACTAAATATGTACTATAAAGTATGGACATGAGATTTTATAGAGCATGTATGGATCCCGCATTCCATACTTAGCCACTCTTTGGATTGTGGGTTCTCGGGCTGGCGGGCTCAAAATTTGGGCCTTTATTGTTTCGTGGCCTACAAATAGCACCTAGAATTCCGCGATATACAAATTGACAAGTGGACCTGCAGGTTAGTTGGGTCAACATTACACTCCTATTGTTTCGTGTCATACAAACAACACTTGGAGTTTCACAATATACAAATTGACAGATGGACTCCAGGGCTAGCGACCTCAAGATTGCGATTGTTTACGGATGGTAATCCCTATAAACTATTTAACATTATCTAAAAAATTTATTTTCAATACTAAATTATTAATATTAAATATTGATATTGTACAATTTAATTACACAAAATGGTTTGTACAATATGAAATGGGGAAGCGGTCGGTCGGGCTGGTGATATAAAAGTAAGTGAAATCTGAAGACGTGAATCTGCCAACTTCAGAACCTAGAATTTTTTCGAAAAAATGAGTAATATGTACTTCTACAAAATATGGACATGATATTTTATAGATAATTCACAGATCCTGCATTCCATGTGTAACCACTTTTTGGATCATGGGTTCTCAGGCTGGCGAGCTCAAAATTGGGCCTCTATTGTTCTGTGGCCTACAAATAGCACCCATAATTCCGTGATATACAAATTGACAAGCGGACCTGCGAGCTGGTTGGCTCAACATTGCACTCCTATTGTTCTGTGTCCTCCAGGTAGCACTCTGAGTTTCACGATATACAAATTGACATATGGACTCTAGGGCTGGTGGCCTCAAGATTGGGATTGTTTACAGATTGTAATCCCTATCAACTATCTAACATTATCTAAAAGCATTATTTTCAATA
>JASDQU010011118.1:38549-49158 GCA_032191745.1 Picea mariana | reverse complement strand
TTTTATTCGAGAACAAGAAATTGGTAATTTTATTAAGAAAGTAAAAAATGCTCAAACAGAGGCCAAGGAATGGAAAACTAATAAAACGTTTCCTTTCGGACTAAAGGAATCAAGCAAGTGAAAGGGAAATAAGAAATCGTTTGCTTAGCAAGGCTGAGATGAAAAAAAAAATTCTATGGTGGGTACCGAACTGCCGCATTGTGATTTGGTCTTGCTATGTTCTATTTTCATTACGAATAGAATTGAATGTTGGTTTGAAACTATCTGAAATTCATTTTTGTTTCCATAAAATCTTGATGGATCGACATAATGCATTGTCATATAATTGTTAAATTCTCCATTTTAGATCAAATCACTTGACCCAATACTAGGGATGATTTTAAGGATAGAAATTTATTTTGAAACGTAGAAACCTTGGAGAATCTTACTAATCCTTCATATGTCAACTATAAATGTTTGGCGATATTTTTGTAAAAATATTCAAATTTCTAAGTACTTTATATAGTTTTTATAAAATTTTGGCGATTTTTAAGGTAAAATAATTTTATCCTATAGAATTTGGGCGAATCATTTTTAAAATAACGAATCTCGTTTTTGGAAAAACCATGGAAAATTAGCCCATGAGCGAAATTTAGCCCCTAAAATCATCCATGGCCAATACAATATTGAAGAATTACGAGACTATCGAACCATGCCAATGAGAAGAGGTGTTAAATTCAGCAAAGAAGCAACAACCAAGACTCCAAGGCAAAATTTTTACTAGTAAATCCATTAAAAAAAAAAGAATACTGAGAAGTGTATATCTATCCATAGAAATTGGACCAGGGATGATTTTAGGGGCTAAATTTCACTCATGGGCTAATTTTCCATGGCTTTTCAAAAAACAAGATTCATTATTTTAAAAATGATTCGCCCAAATTCTATAGGATAAAATTATTTTACCTTAAAAATCACCAAAAATTTATAAAAACTATATAAAATCCTTAGAAATTTGAATATTTTTACAAAAATATCGCCAAACATTTACAGTTGGCATATGAAGGATTAGTAAGATTCGCCAAGGTTTCTACATTTTAAAATAATTTTCTATCCTTAAAATCATCCCTGAATTGGATCGAGTTCTTTGCACCAAAACATTGAACATGTTTGCCATAAACACAGGCACATGACCTACAACATGCAGGAGCCATCGAGATGCTCTTCAACATGCATACAAAACTGATTACCATGTTTTTTTTTAGGAAATCCTTGCAGTCTTCTCCTCGGGGGGTCAATGTTCACTGCACCAATCTCAATATCTTGTAGAAGACCTGAGGTGGCAAAGAAACAGAAGTGTGGTTTCGTAGTGGAATAAATCCTTGGCTTGAAGCAGATGAACAATAGTCTTGCTCCTGACACTAGCATCGCTCCAATGTTGCACCCCAATAAGAAAGCAACGCAAAATTTTTCAAACACATGAGGACATAAGAACCCATCTTCGCAGTAAAATTGATAGTTCTCATAAGCTTTCCGTGAGGAAGAAGACAAAAAACACTGCAGGGAAAACAAAAGAGCTTGAAACTAAAAGTTAGGACACACCAAGAAACCACCTCCTCACAGTCAAAGACTTTAGGGACATAGGTTGCATGAGAAATTCCAAAGGCCCAAATTAGTCCATTCTGGGCGGAAGGATATGAGTAGTAGGAATATTCCTTGCACCAGTGGGAGTTATGGTCCTCATCCCCTAAGATGTTAATTGTATATCCAAAGAACATGAGAGTGGTCCCGCAATTGAATAATTTTTTGGCTTGAAATATATCTCTGGGAGCATCAATAGACCATTTCCTTATAGTGAAATACTTCCACCCAGAATAGACTAATTTGGACCTCTAGAATTTCTACTTTTGAGCTGCAAAGCAGCTATTGTGTTCAACATCGGTTTCTTTTTTGAAACCCCTTCTTTTGGTCTTGTCAGGGCCGCCATCATCGAGTGATGCAGACCCCCTATCTCTCCTTAAGGTTGCGTGACCTCCCAGTCAGGATCTCTGAATCTTAGAGCCGGAGTGACTCTTCTAGTTCCAAACTGGAACCCTTCGAACAAACACACAGGTCCCCCACTAATGCTCAGTTGGATTTTCCAAGCGCCAAGCGTAAGCTCCCACAACACACAACCAAGAGTCGTGACTGTGCCCTTATCCTTCCTGCCTTTTGTGAATTGTGATTTAGGATTTCTCGAGGGAGAGACCCTCGAATATTCAATCATTGAGTGCCGAAAAAGGGATTAACGGTGTTTATCCCCTATTCAACCCTCAGTCCACGTGACCCTCCGCTATGACCTTGCACTAAGCCAAAAACTATGCTTATCGTGGATCGGGACTTCACAAGTCAAGCATCTCGTTCCTTTGTCTTTCGAATCCCCGGTTGCCAAAATTCTACAATAGGGCTCTAGCTATAAGCTATCCCTCTCTCATATGCTCGTGACGTGACCTCCAGCTAGGCTCAGATCCCAACACCTATTCCTTCGGGTTTTCACATTTCGTGAAATTAGGGTACAAGGGATATCTCTGCTCCTTGGAATCCCTAGTTGTCGAAATGCTGAAATGTCTTGGAATTCGATCAATGGCTCACAATACCCCTGAGATCTATGGTCCATGTCTGACCTCGCTATTTCAGTATTTCACGATTCAGAGTTTTGGGAGACAAGGACCTCTGTCCTTCCAACTTGTGATACCTGAAATCATGATGTGGAACAACGGTCCAGATCTACCTATGATCGATGGTTGCTATCCCTCCTGAGCTTTGGATGTCAAGAAGCCCTCACCGCTAACCTCCTCGTAGCTCCACCTTATCCAATGGCTTGTGTGGTTTCTATGTTTCTCCTCAAGGACTTTCCACCATCCGTTCAGATCTTCGAGACTCACCCTTGCCGCTAACCTCCTCGTAGTTCCACCTTATCCAACGGCTTGCAGGGTTTCAATGTTTCTCCTCAAGGACTTTCCACTATTCGTTCAGATCTCTTAGACTTGCCCTTGCCGCTAACCTCCTCGCAACTCCACCTTATCCAACAACTTGCAGGGTTTTGACATTTCTCCTCGAGAGCTCTCCACCGTCCATTTAGATCTTCGAGATCTCCCCTCCTAGAACTATGCAGTGTTAAATCCTATGCTCCTACCTCAAATCAGACACCCTACGGGATTCTCCATCACGATCCAATGCTTGACAACGTTCTTCCTCCTGATATTTTATTCTCTTTAGACTTAGAATACTTTCTAAGTCTTCGAAGACTCGATCTTTGCTTCTTCCTAGGAGATGGGTTTTTTTGGGTCTCGATAACACTTCTCTGAAATGTTGTTCCTCTTGAGCTTTGACTTGTGTAGGCCTCAAATTCCCGTGCACTCCTTGCATCTAAGGGATTTCGATAACTCAGATCCAAGGGGTTTCTCATAGAGAGATTCCTCTTAATCTCCTAGTATTCTCTCCTCGCTCTATGCACACCTTGCAGAGCTTCAATGAAGAGAAACAATTGAAATTGGAAGAACTCATAGTCACCGTTTCATTCACTTGTTTATGGGACACAAGAATAACAAAAAAGATAGGAAAATGTAAACACAACTGCACAACACGCATTTGGATCAATTTTACAGTAACTCAAAAACTGAGATCTCCTGCTAACTTGCAGTTCTCTCTTACAGCTAATTTCTCTCTGTATTGTAGCTAACCCCAACTGGGCGTACAAACTTCTACTTAACTCAAAAATATTTCTAGGGTTTCCCCTGGCTACTTTCTTACTCTAAAATTCATCCTACGCTATCTTAGTTCAATCGCATTCCAGATTCGTAGTGGAAACTCCTGCTCTGTTTACGATTTTCAAAATGTCCCTCAAAGGGTAAAATTCAGCATTGGTTCAAGCATGCCTCCAAAGGTAAATTATGGCATTGAGTGAAGGTGGATTTAAAAATTGGTTGTAACTACTGATGTTGAATTTTAGGGAAAACTCTCACATGTTGAGTGGTCTCGCCTCTGCGCACTTTCCAACGATGCTCCTGCATCATACTCCCCTTGACAAAAATTCATGGACTCCTGTCCATGAAATCCTCTACTGACTTTCCCTACTTTTGGATAGAAGCTTTGTTTTCCCAACTAACATATTCTATTGGTTTTCCCTTCCATTTGACCAGATACTCAAAATAAGTCTTCCTCTTGGTTTTCTTGCCAATCCTCTAATCTAGAATTTTCTCCTTCTGCGGATTTTCTGCCACAGACATCTGTTTCTCCCATTGAATCTTTCCTTGATCTTCTGACCCTTCTGTATCATCTTTCTTGTAAGGATACAGGTCTAAAACATTGAATATGGGTGAAATTCCCACACCATCTGGAAGCTCGATCTCATAGGCATTTGCATCAAACTTCCTTAAGATCTTACAGGGTCCTATCTTCTTCATCTTCAATTTGTTATATGTTCCCCGAGGGAACCTTTCCTTCCTGAGATGTGATAAAACTTGATCTCCAACTTCAAATTAAAGTTTCCTGCGATGCTGATCAACTCTGTGCTTGTATTTCTGGTTGGAATTATGGAATTGTTTTCTAATCTGGCTATGGAGTTTCTTCATCTCCGCAGCAAAATCCCCTGCTCCAATGCTCCTGATATCACCCTGTTCCAAGTCTCTCAACTCAGATACTCCCCTTGGTTGAATTCCATATAGTATTTGGAATGGACTCCTTCCAGTGCTCCTGTTTGGTGAGTCATTGTATGCAAATTCTGCTTGTGGCAGAATCTGATCCCACTGGTTATGATGTTCAGTAACTAGACTCTTTAATAAATTCCCCAAACTTCTATTTACCACTTTAGTCTACCCATCTGTTTGAGGGTGATAAGCTGAGATGAAGGACAAATCCATCCCCATCTTCTTCCACAATGTCCTCCAAAAGTGACCAACAAATTTTGTGTCTCTGTCTGAGACAATGCTCCTGGGTAGGCCGTGAAGTCTCACAACCTCTTAGAAAAACAGATTTGCAACATGTTTTGCATCACTGGTCTTCTAGCATGGGATGAAATGTGCCATCTTTGAAAACCTATCCACCACCACAAATATGGAATCGAATCCCCTTTGTGTTCTTGGAAATCCTAACACAAAATCCATGCTTATTGCATCCCAAGGCCTCTCTGGTATTGGCAATGGTTGATACAATCCAGTGTTATGTCTTTGCCCCTTTGCATGTTGACAGATCCTACATTTGTTCACAAACTTTATCACCTCTATTCTCATACCTGGACAATAGTATGAATTTATTAACTGTGCAAACATTTTATCATGGCCGAAATGTCCAACCAATCCTCCACTATGCTTCTCCTTTAGAAGATTTTCCCTCATTGAGCATCTTGGTATGCACAATTGATTTCCTCTGAATAAAAATCCTTCTTGAACCATATACTCTTCCCACTGACTTCTATCTCTCATTACATTTCTTGTACATTCTTCATAGGCTTCCTTGAAATCTGTATCATCACAATACATATCCTTAAGGTGTTCAAACCCCAAGGTATTCACCTGGAATTCTTGTAGAATTAAACATCTCCTGTTTAACACATCAACAAATTTTTTAGCATTCCCAACAATATGTTTTATGAAAAAAGTAAAATTTTTCATAAATTCAACCCATTTTGCATGCCTCTGATTCAGTTTTTCTTGTCGGGTTATGAATTGTAAAGCTTGGTTATCGCTATACAAGACAAACTCTTGGAGGACAAGATCATGCCTCCATTTTTTTAAGGCTTGAATTATGCCATAGAACTCCTTGTCATATGTGGAGTATTTCCTTTTAGTCTCATTCAGCTTCTCACTGAAATAGGCAACAGGTCAATTGTCCTGACTCATAACTTCTCCTATTGCAACTCCACTTGCGTCACATCCTACTTGAAATGTCTTCCCAAAATTCAGAAAGACTAGAATTGGTTGTTCTATTATCTTCTCTTTCAGTATATTGAAGCTCCTTTTAGCCTCCTCTATCCATTTAAAGGACTTATGCTTCTTCTTCACTGTATCCATCATGGGTGCACAAATCCCACTGAAGTCTCTAATGAACTTTCTATAGAAAATTGCTAAACCATGAAAGCTCCTTACCTTGAACATGCTTTTTGGTGATGGCCATTCCCTGATCGCTTTCACCTTCTCTAGATCCATCTTTAGTTCATTCAAAGAGATCACAAAACCCAAGTAAATGAGCTCTGTCCTCATAAAAGAGTACTTCCTCAAATTGATCAACAACTTCTCCTGTTGTAGCCTCCTCATTACTAGTGTTAGGTGCCTCAAATGCTCCTCTTTAGTCCTGCTAAAAATCAGTATATCGTCTAGATATACAACCACGAACTTACCAATGAAATCCTTTAGAATTTCATTCATCAGCCTCATAAAAGTACTCAGGGAATTTTTTAAGCCAAATGGAATAACCAACCACTCATATAGAATTTCGTTTGTCTTAAAGGTTGTTTTCCATTCATCACCTTCTCTCATATTGATCTGGTGATATCCACTTTTCAGATCTATCTTAGAAAAAAAAATTGCTCCACTTAAGCAATCCATTAAATCATCCATTCTTGGTAAAGAAAATCTATACCTGATGGTGATCTTGTTGATGGCTCTTGAGTCTGTGAACATTCTCCATCCTCCACCTTTATTTTGGCTCAACACAGTTGGTACTGCGCATGGGCTCAAACTTTCTCTGACCAAACCCTTATCCAATAATTCTTGGACTTGGTTCTTCACCTCCTCATTTTCTCGAGGTGTTAATCTATACACTACCTTGTTTGGCAAGCTTTCTCCTGGTATCAAGTCGATATGATGACTGATACTCCTGATGGACGGCAATGAGTTTGGTAGATCATCCACCACTATATCAACAAAATTATCCAGCAGCTCCTTAACTTCTTCAGGAAAATCATCCATTGAAGTACTCGTAAGGATGACTCTAGGCTTCCTCACCACATCAAATTGCATATCCTGTTCTTCCTTCACTTCTTTCAGGAGTTCCTTCCCACTCATGAGAAGTATGTTGGTGCTAGCTTCCTCCTTCTCTCTCTTCTCCTCCATTGGCAGCAACATATGTGTCCTACCGTTCTTCTCCAATGTATATGTATTATTCCTTCCATTGTGAATGACATTTATGTCAACATTCCATGGTTTTCCCCAAAAAATGTGGCATACATCCATGGAAATTACATCACACAGGATTTCATCTTTATATCCTCCTATTTTAATTTCAACCAGGCATTATTTAGCGATCGTTACCTGGTGTCCTTTTTGTAGCCATGAGACTTTGTATGGCCTTGGATGTGCAGTTGTCTTCAGCTCCAATTTCTCCACCATCTCTGTGGATACTAGGTTGTCAGTACTCCCACTGTCAATGATCACCTTGCATACTTTATCCTTAGTCTTGCAAGTTGTCCTGAAGAGACTGTTTCTCTACACTGGATTTTCAATTTATGCCTATAGTTTTAAGAAAACTTTTCTCAACATCAGGGATGCTCCATCCTCTACTCCTTCTACCTCAACATCTCTTCATTGTGCTTCTAAAATGTGAGCTTCTCCTCCTTCCTTATTCTTCTCAGGACATTCCCAAGACATGTGCCCTATCTTTCCACAGTTATAGCACCTTACTCCTCCTCTGCCTCTTCCTCTAGAAGAGTTTCTTCCACCACTATGTCTCCCTTGTGAACTTCCTCCTCGTTCTGAGTGATTGTGTGGTTTCTCAGCCTCGTCCTTAGAATAATGTGCTCTATCACGGTTAAATCCCTTTCTTTTTCTTGGGATCGAGCCTTTACCTCTTCCTCACTAGTTTTGTTTCCTGGCTAGCTTCTCCTCTACCTTCAGCGCAAACTGATAAGCATATTCCACAGTCCTCACTGACATCATGCTAAGTTTGTCCTGGATTTCATATCTCAAGCCATTTATATATCTGACGACTCTTTCTTCATCTCTCTCCCTTTGTCCAGTTTTGATGTTTAGCCGGTAGAACTCCTCAGTGTACTCCTTGACTGTCATTCCTTTCTATCTCAAGTTATATAGCTTCCTGAACAAATTGATCTGGTAGTCTTTGGGTATGTACTTAGCCTTCAGTTTGGCTACCATCCTGTCCCAACTCTTTATCCTTTGTTTGCCTTTACTTCTCCTCTCATCTTGCAGTTTGTTCCACCACAATGTTGCATGCCCTTTTAGCTTGGTGATTGCCTGCTTCACCTTCTTCTCCTCATCGACATATTCATAGTTGAATTTTTTGTCCATGAACCTTATCCAATCCAACAGTTCTTCAACATCTAGATTTCCCTCATACATGGGAACCTCTATCTCAGCTCTACCTCCCAATCTAGCAACTGCTCTCAACAAACTTTCTTCTACAGCATCCTATCCTGCAACTACTTCAACTTCAACCTCTTCACTTTCTGCATCACTAACATCCCCAACGTCAGGTGCTCTTCTCTATGTTGCTTCCATTGTTTCCAATCGGGTGCAAAGCTCTCACATCTCCCTGTCTACAATATGGTTGGCTAAAGGTGGCTCTCGTCTTCTTGGCATAATTGTGTTGACTATTTGTCACACATAGAGTACAACTCTGAGTTCTATGTCTCCTTCTTTCCCTCCTTCGCCTGAAGTCTACAGACAAAATACTTGCTCTGATACCACCTAATGCAGACCCCCTATCTCTCCTTAGGGTTGTGCAACCTCCCGGTCAGGATCTCTGAATCTCAGAGCTAGAGCGACTCTTCTGGTTCCAAACTGGAACCCTTCAAATGAACACACAGGTCCCCCACTAATGCTCAATTGGCTTTTCCAAGTGCCAAGTGTGAGCTCCCACAGCACATGGCCAAGAGCCGTGACCGCACCCTTATCCCTCCTGCCTTTCATGAATCATGATTTGGGATTTATCAAGGGAGATACCCTCGACTCTTCAATCACTAAATGTTGAAAAAGGGCTTAACGGTGGTTAGCCCCCATTTAAGCCACATTCCACGTGACCCTCCACTATGACCTTGCGTTAAGCCAAAAAGGGAACTTATCATGGATCAGGACTTCACAAGTGAAGCATCTCGTTCCTTTGTCTTTTGAATCCTTGGTTGTCGAAATGCCAAAATAGGGCTCTAGCTAGGAGCTATCCCTCTCCCGTATGCTTGTGACATGACCTCCAGCTAGGCTTAGATCCCAACGCCTATTCCTTTGGGTTTTTGTGTTTTGTGAAATCAGGGTACAAGGGATATCTCTGCTCCTTGGAATCCTCAGTTTCCGAAATGCCGAAATGTCTTGGAATTCAGTCAACGGCTCACAATAACCCTTGAGATCTACAGTCCACGTCTGGCCTTGCTATTTTTCTATTTTGTGATTCAGGGTTTTTGGAGACGAGGACCTCTATCCTTCCAACTTGTGATACCCAAAATCGCGATGTAGACCAACGGTCTAGATCTACCTATGATCGATGGTTGTTATCCCTCCTGAGCTTTGGATGTCAAGAAGCCCTCGCCGCTAACCTCCTCGCAGCTCCACCTTATTCAATAGCTTGCGGGGTTTCATCATTTCTCCTCGAGGACTTTCCACCGTCCGTTCAGATCTCTGAGACTCGCCCTCACCACTAACCTCCTCGCAGCTCCACCTTATCCAATGGCTTGCGAGGTTTCGGCGTTTATCCTAGAGAACTTTCCACTATCTATTCAGATCTCTGAGACTCGCCCTCGCCACTAACCTCCTCGCAGCTCCACCTTATCCAATGACTTGTGGGGTTTCAGCATTTCTCCTCAAGAGCTCTCCACCGTCCGTTCAGATATTTGATATCTCCCCTCCTGGACCTATGCAGTGTTAAATCCTACACTCCTACCTCAAATCGGATGCCCCGCTAGATTTTCCACCGCGATCCAACACTCGATGGAATTCTTCCTCCTGATCTTTTACTCGCTTCAGACTTAGAAGAATTTCTAAGTCTTCGAAGACTTGGTCTTTGCTTCTTCCTAGGAGATGGGTTTTTTTGGGTCTCAATAATGCTTCTCTGAAACGTTATTCCTCTTGAGCTTCACCTTGTGTAGGCCTCAAATTCCCGCACACTCCTTGCGTCTAAAGGATTTTGATAACTCAGATCCAAGGGGTTTCTCACAGAGAGATTCCTCCTGATCTCCTGGTATTCTCTCCTCGCTCGATGCACACCTTGTAGAGCTTCAATGAAGAGAAACAATTGAAACTGGAAGAACTCATAGTCACCATTTCATTCACTTGTTTATGGGACACAAGAATAACATAAAAGACAGGAAAATGTAAACACAACTGCACAACACACATTTGGATCAATTTTCCCTCTTGTTATATTCACAAGTGCGCAATGGATACAAAATACATTCAAATTACAGTAACTCAAAAACTGAGATCTCTTGCTAACTTGCAATTCTCTCTTATAGCTAATTTCTCTCTGTATTGCAGCTAACCCCAACTGGGTGTACAAAATTCTACTTAACTCAAAAATATTTCTAGGGTTTCCCCTAGCTACTTGCCTACTATAAAATTCATCCTACGCTATCTTAGTTCAGTCGCATTCCAGAGCCGTAGTGGAAAATCCTGCTCTATTTACGATTTTCAAAACATGCCTCAAAGGGTAA
>JASDQU010011117.1:250864-261242 GCA_032191745.1 Picea mariana | reverse complement strand
AACCTAGCAGAAGAGAGGAAGAAATATCTAATCAATAAAGTAAATGACACAACAAGCACATAGTACACAGATATTTTTACTCTAGAAACCCAAACCAAGAAAACCAACATTCCTTAAGTGTTCTGCTCTTTGTTGTCTTATTCATTTAGAATAAAATGTTACATGTGCAACCTTGGTCCACACGTAAGACACAATCAACATCATACCCTCTTGCTTATGCAAGAACAACCATGTAGCCAATTTGGATTACATATACATGACCAACAACCTCTAAATTACAGACTCCTAGCGATTATCCATTCATCATCTAAATATTCAAGATTCATTTATTAGACTTTGCATCCTTACAACACACCTTCTTTATAGGATTTACAGAAGGGAAAACCCTAAAGAAAAGGCTCCCAAAAATGGTTACAGATCTATGCAGATCATTGACTAAAAATCCCGTGAATCTTGAGATTCTGTTACATTTGACTACCAATTCGAGTTACCGTCGAATACCATTCAACCTTCATTCAGTCTTTAGTCAGTTTCCACAAACCTTCTTGTCGAACTCTTGTTGGTTGACCTCTTCGAATTGTTGTCGATGGATTTATCACGTCAAACCACCTCGAACTTTGACTTCGAATTTACCCGGTCGAATAACCTTGACCTTCAACATGTTATCAATCCATCTTGACTTAGTCTTTACCTGGTCAAACCACCTCGACCTTCGACTTCGACTATCAGTCGATCCACCTCAAATTTCACTGCAAAGAATATAACAAACCAACATTCTCCTACCTGTTGTCTTCTTTGATGAAACTATGAGACATTTTAACTTTCATTCACAAACCCAGGGAAGCAATTCCCATTGCCTCTCGACACTAAGAGAACTTCACAACATTCACAGACTTGGTCAATGAGTCTGCTATGTTTTCCAACATGTCTACTTTCTCCAACAACACCTTGTTGTTTTCCACCATGTCTCTCACAAAATGGTATTATACATCAATGTTCTTAGTCTTCAAATGATAAGTTGGATTCTTTGCTAAAAATATTGTGCTTTGACTATCGAAACACATCTTCATAATTATCTGCTCAAACCCGATTCCTGAACACGTCCTTTTCATCGATATTGCTTCTTTTCTTCCATGAGTGGTTGCCATGTATTCAACTTCTATTGTTGATCGAGCTACGACCGCATGTCGCTTACTCATCCAGTTGATTGCTCCAATGAACATTTTGAACACATATCCACTAGTCGACCACTGTCGATCCAAATCTTCATCCCAGTCGGTGTCGACAAAAACATGTACATTTAATTCACTGTCACCTCCAATTTTTCCCTAGTAGCATATAGCATAATATTTTGTTCCACAAAAATACCTAAATACTCTCTTGACAATTGTCCAGTTCTCCTTCCTAGGTTTCGACATGTATCTGCTCAATGCTCCCACTAATTGAGCAATGTCTGGTTGAGTGCATACCATTGCATACATTAGACTACCAAAAACACTTGCATAAGGAACATTTGCCATGTCCTCTTTTTCTTCCTGTGTCATTGGACATTGTTCAATAGTTATCCCTGCTCCCACGGGAATTGACACCTTCACCGGTTTCCAATCCTGCATGTTGAAACGTTTCAAAATTGTTTCAGTATACTTCATCTGATTCAACCAGAGCTTTCTAGCTATTAGATCTCTCTTAATATCCATTCCCATAATGAATTTAGCTGTACTGACATCCTTCATGTCAAACTTGGAGGATAGATGATTCTTCACCTCCTTTATTGCATCCATGTTGTTTCCAATCAGCAACACACCATCGACATACAAAGCTACATATATGAAATACCCACTTTACTTTTTGGAATATATGCAGTGATCAACTTTTCTTCTCTCGAATCCCAAACTAAGGCTATATGTGTCGAACTTTTGGTACCACATATTTGGTGATTTATTTAGACCATAAAGGAATCTTTTCAGTTTACACACCAAATATTTATTTTCCTTTACTACAAATCCTTCAAGTCGTTTCATGTAGATTTCCTCTTCTAGGTCCCCATGTAGGAACATTGTCTCCACATCCATCTGTTCTATTTCTTGATCAAATGTTGTGGTCAAAGTGTTGGCCCTTGACCAAGTTTTGAGGCCCTTGACCAAATTTTGAGGATCCTTGGTCATGTTTGACCTACTTTTGGGACTTTGACAAGCTATCGAAGGTGGAGGACAAGTCGAAACATAGATCGCAGGATATTGGCCCCTTTTTAGGGATTTTTGGGGTTTGGGCTTATGTAACGGGTATGGGGATGTCATCCCATGGGTTTACCCATGGTTAGGCCCTATTTTTAATGTATAAATAGAAAGCTAGGTGATGTAGAAAGTAGTTAGTTCAATCTATGTGATTGAAGAGAGGCTAGACACTGTGCTAAGTGCAACTTGTAAGCTCTTTCTGCATGTTATGTTGAGAACTTGCAGAGCTAAGTGCAAGTGATTGTAAGAGACCATAAAGAGGCTTTCTGATGTAACTCAGGGAAGGAGAATCTAGCGGAGTGTGCACAGATCTCTTGTCTTCTACAAAGTAAGATATCATGGCTCTATGCATGTAGAAGATTGACATAAATAAATAAAGAAGAAGAGTTGGTGGATGTAGCCCCAGGGAGAGGGTGAACCATGTATATCTCGTGTTGTGGTTTATTTGTGCTTTATGGTTGTTCTCTTGTTTATGTGGTTAAATTCTTAGTGCATTGATATATTCTTAGAAGAATATAATATGGTATCTTAGTGTTGAATAATGTGAATGAATGCTAGATCTGATCTATGTTGGTATGTTTAGTTCTTGAATCTATTGGATCTGTGTGAATACTGTGCTGATCTATTATTAGGGTTTAGTTGCGTTGTAAACTAAGGTTGAATACTGATGAACTATAACTGCTAAGTTCTTTGTTAATGTGTTACAATCATAGATCTATGTCCCAGCTAAGGTTGTAGACATATGGGTCCTGCAACCACCCCTACCTCTACCTCGGGTGAGACTTCAACTGCTTCGCAGGTGTTGCCGAAAGGGCCGGTAGTTAGGGTTTTGTTGGTGCATTGTTGTAAGTATTGAACCCTGGGTCTGCCCCTATACCAACAAATGGTTCTGTTGTCGGGACCTGAAACTGTGATTGCTAGGAACTACAGGAAAGAGAAAGCTTCATGCGTAGATCTGTTTCCCTAGTACACAGTATTCTACTTGCCAGCTCTGTGCCAAGAAGAAGAGTCAGATATGAAGAAATAAGACATGAAAGCTTTGTGCTCTGTTAAAGGTAAGAACAATGAAAAATTTTTATCAAAAAATAAGTGGAAATTTTTGTTTCAAAAGTATGGATCTAGGTATGTTTGATAATTTTTTTCCTATCTTGAAAAGTAGGGCACAGCTAGATGAAAGAAGGTTTGATATGAGTAATTATGGAAAAAATAGTGAAAGATATGTTATTCCTATGCACAGGAAGAATGTTTGGACAAACAAATGGATTCAAGATCCTAGAAAAAAGTTTTTGTAGGTTATCTACTATGATCCTAGTACGCAGTACAGGAAAGGTTGGGGATCCTTTCAAAGAAAAAGAAGATTGACCCTTTGTTACAGTTGCAGAAGACCGAGACATCTGGCTAAGGAATGCACTGGTAGAAGACCTAGTTGTCTTTTTTGTAAAGCTATGGATCATGAATTTTTAGATTTCCCTAGAATGATTGCTAAGCTTGACAAAATGAATATGAGACAAGAAAACCTTGAGGAAGGTCATGAAACTGAGACCATGGCAGAACCCTAGAAATAATCAAAAAAGAAACCCTAAATGATCACAGAAATATCAACTTATCAGAGATATTCAAAGAAAAAGAATGCATAGAAGCAAGAATAGGAGACTTCGACATTGACTGTGTTCTGGATAAAGAAACACAGGTAAATATCATGACAGAAAGAACTTGGGAAACTTTAGGAAAGCCTTCTATGAATCCTTCATTGGGAGGAATAAGATTATTTAGAGGAAAGTTGATAACCCTATGTGGAAGACTCACCCAGATATATATGAGTGCTCATGGAAATTCAACAGAGGAAGATTTTGAGATTGTTAAATTTATTGAGAACAATGCCCCATTTTCTATATTACTAGGAAAACCTTGGATTGAAAAGGATCATGTGATGCAAGATCATCGTCAACAAGCATGTGTGGTAGGAAAACTTGGTGCTTGGGAATCATTTCAGATTCTCAAACACTGGGAGTTACTATGAATCTTTTGGAGCTGATTGGAAAAACGGAAGAAGATAAAACACTTGGGTGTGGATGATCACAAGGATCTGGGAGTTTCACCCTGAGTATTGAATGTAACTGAACTTAGGTAGCAGTTAGAGTTTTTTTTTTTTCATTTTCTGAGTAGACGAGTAGTCGGGGGGAGCCCTAAGTACCCTCTAAGATAAATAGAGGTTTTGTACGCCCAAATGAGGCTGTTGTGAGTTAGTAGGATTTTTCTGAGTTTTGAGCTATTGTTTTGATATTAGTTGTAGCCATTTACTTTTGAATGAATATGACAGAGGAAATTTGATTCAAATGCATAACACTGTTACTGTTTGAAATTCCATGTTGTTGTGTTTTCATGAATGAATGAATTTCATTATGAATGGGTGAAACTGTGGATGTTAGTATAAGTTTCAATTGTTTCTCTTCTGTTGAGTGAGTGCAAGATGTGCACAAAGAAAGTAAGGAGTGCATTGACAAGATCTGTTTCGATCCCGAAGCTCAGGAGGGATAACACGAAACATTTCCTTTGCAAGGAGTGCCAAGCAACTGCTGGAAGGTGTGCACATTCCCCGGCAAGAACCAAGTCTTGCATAAGAATCTGCTGCAAGGAGTGCACAGATTTGGAATTTGGCTAAGTGTCGAAGGGACCCCATAAGAGTCAAAGCTGTGAAGCGTAAAATCCTGACTTGATCACATCCGTTGATCCAGGGAAAGATCTGGACTGTTGATCTAACACCCTTGTGATTTCAGATATCAAGAGAACGAAGGTAAGCAGACTCCCAAAGCCGCGAGATGCAAAATCACGAATTGATCTGATCTATTTGATCATGGGGAGTCGTGAGTTGTCGATCTGACGTTCGCAAATATCGACATTTCGAGGATCAGGAAAATAGAGGTGAAAACTCTTTCGACTTCATGATACATGAAATCGTGAAATCTCAATACACAAAAAGGAGAGATGAGCCGTCAGATTTCGGGGATTGTGGACCATTGATCTGGAGATTTGAAATATCGACATTTCAGGATTCGGGAGAACAGAGGTGAATCACATCGGGAATTCTCGATATGTGAAATCCCGACGCGCTTGAGAATTGAGCGTCGGGTCATGGTGAATGGTCACATAGATGGAGGCCAAGGGAGGAGCTACAGACCATTAAATCTCTCATCGACATTTTGGGATTCGGGGAGTCAGGGTCAACTCATTTGCAAAGTCTCGACACATTAAATCATGATGTGCCTTTTGCATAGGCGTGTGGTCACAGCCAGTGGTCGTGTGAGAAAAGCTTGCGTCTGATGCTTGTTCGCACAATGGAGTTTCGTGAAAGGACCTGTGGATATTTCTTGAGGATTCCTGCAAGGAATCAAGTAGTTGTTCCAGCTCAAAAATTAAGAAGATCCATAGATCGGGAGGTCAGTGGACCCTACTGAGGTAGGGGCACTGCATCAAGTGGTATCAGAGTTGATTTTCGTCTGTAGATTTCAGGCGAAGGAGATAAAGGAGACTAAAGAAATCAAAGCTACACTCTATGTGTGAGAGACAGTCGACATAATTCCACCAAGGAGACGAGTGGAAAAACCTTTATCCAATCGAGCTGTAGAAAGGGAGATGCAAGAACTTCGTGCAATATTAGAGGCGATGGAGGTAGTGTAGAGGAGGGCACCTGATGCTAGAGACATCAGGGATGAAGAGAGTGGAGAAGTAGAATTTGAAGAAGCTACAGGAGAGAATGTTGTTGAAGAGCACTTTCTAAGAGAGCTTGTTATATTGGGAGTTGGGAGCTANTCCTAATGTACGAAGGTAATTTGGATGTTGAAGAGATGTTGGATTGGGTAAGAGCCATGGACAAATATTTCAAATATGAATACTTCGATGAGGACAAAAGGGTGAGACAATGTTGTCACCAGACTCAAAGGATATACAACACTATGGTGGGATGAACTACAAGCTGAGAGGAGAAGCAAGGGAAAACCGAAGATAAAGAATTGGGATAGAATGGTAGCCAAGATGAAAGAAAAATTCATGCCCAAAGATTATCAAATCAATTTGTTCAAGAAACTGTAGAACCCGAGACAAAAGGGTATGACATTTAAAGAATACACAGAGGAGTTCTACAAGATGAACATCAGAACTGGACAAAGAGAGAAGGATGAAGAAAAATTTGTTAGGTATATAAATGGCCTGAGGTATGAAATCCAGGATGAGATCAACATGATGACAGTAAGGACAGTGGAGGATGCTTATCAGTTTGCACTGAAGGTAAAGGAGAAGTTGGCTAGAAAACAAAATCAGCAAGGCAATGGTAGAAGCCCAGTTCTAAAAAAAGGCAAGGGAGTTGCCCAAGACAAGGCACAAAAATCCAAATATGAGACTAAGAAACCACATAGTCACTCAGAAAGAGGAAGAAGTTCATGAGGAAGACAAGATGGTGGAAGAATTTTTCTCATAGGAAGAGGAAGAGGTAGAGGAGGAGAAGTGAGATGTTGCACCTATGGAAAGGTAGAACATAAGTATTGGGAATGTCCTGAGAGAAAGAGAGAAGGATAAGGTGAAGCTCACATTTCAGAAGAAAAGAGAAGGAATGTTGAAGCAAAAGGAGCAAAGGATGGAACATCCCTAATGTTGAGAAAATTTCTCTTAAAACCTGAGGCAAAAGTTGAGAAACACATGCAGAGAAACAACCTATTCAGGACAACTTGCAAGACTAAGGACAAAGTCTGCAAGGTGATAATAGATAGTGGGAGCACTGAAAACTTAGTATCCACAGAGATGGTAGAGAAATTGGAGCTGGAGAGAACTCCACACCCGAAGCCATACAAAGTCTCATGGTTGCAGAAAGGATACTAGGTAATGGTTACTAAACAATGCTTGGTTGAATTTAAGATAGGAGGATATAGAGATGAATTTCTGTGTGATGTAATTCCCATTGATGTATGTCATATTTTGTTGGGAAGACCATGACAGTTTGAGAGGAATGCCATTCATGATGGGAGGAAGAATACATACACCTTGGAGAAGAATGGTAGGACACACATGTTACTACCAATATAAGATAAGAGATCGAAAGAGGAAGCTAGCACCAACATACTTGTCATGAGTGGGAAGGAACTCCTGAGAGAATTTAAGAAAGGAAAGGAGATGTAGTTTGTTGTGGTGAGGAAACCTAGAGTTATCCTTATGAGTACTACAATAGATGATTTACCTGAAGAAATTCAGGAATTGTTGGATAATTTTGCTAACATAGTGGTGGATGATCTTCCTAACTCATTACCACCCATAAGAAGTATTAACAATCATATTGATCTGATACCAAGAGCAAGTCTGCCAAACAAAGCAGCATACAGACTGACACCTCGAGAGAATGAGGAGGTAAAGAACCAAGTCCAGGAATTGTTAGACAAGGGTTTGGTCAGGGAGAGATTGAGTCCATGTGTAGTACCAACTGCGTTGAGTCCAAAGAAGGATGGAGGATGGAGAATGTGTACAGACTCAAGATCCATTAAAAATATCACCATCAGGTATAGATTTCCTTTGCCAAGAATGGATGATTTAATGGACTGTCTAAGTGGAGCAAACTTATTTTCTAAGATAGATTTGAAAAGTGGATATCACCAAATAATAATGAGAGAAGGTGATGAGTGGAAGATAGCCTTTAATACAAATGAAGGTTTGTATGAATGGCTTGTTGTGCCATTTGGCTTAACAAATGCCCCGAGTACTTTTATGAGGTTGATGAATGAAATACTGAAAGATTTCATTGGCAAGTTTGTGGTTGTATATATGGACGATATACTGATCTTTAGCAAGACAAAGGAGGAGCATTTGAGACACCTGACACTAGTGATGAGGAGACTACAACAAGAGAAGTTGTTGATAAATCTGAAGAAGTCCTCTTTTATGAAGAGATAACTCATTTACTTAGGTTTTGTGATCTCTTCAAATGAACTGAAGATGATTCCGGAAAAGGTGAGAGCAATCGTAGAATGACCATCACCAAGAAGCATGTTTGATGTAAGAAGCTTCCATGGATTAGCGATCTTCTATAGGAGGTTCATCAGAGATTTCAGTGCAATTTGTGCACCAATGATGGATACAGTGAAAAAGAAGCAGAAGTCTTTTAAATGGACAAAGGAGGTCGAGAGGAGCTTTGAATTGCTGAAGAAAAAAATCACAAAACGACCAATTCTGGTCTTACCATACTTTGGGAAGATATTTCAAGTGAGATGTGATGCAAGTGGGATTGTAATTGGAGAAGTTTTGAGTCAGGATAATAGACTTGTTTCATATTTCAGTGAGAATCTGAATGAGACTAAGAGAAAATACTCCACATATGACAAGGAGTTTTATGCCATAATTCAAGCCTTGAAGAAATGGAGACATTACCTTGTCCCACGGGAATTTGTCTTGTATAGTGATAACCAAGCTTTACAATTCATAACCAGATAGGAAAAATTGAATCAAAAACATGCAAAGTGGATTGAGTTTATGCAGAATTTTACTTTTTTCATAAAACATATTGTTGGGAATGCTAACAAAGTTGTTGATGCTTTGAGCAGGAGATGTTTGATTCTGCAGTAATTTCAGGTAAATCCCTTGGTTTGAACACCTTAAGGAAATGTACAGTGATGATCCAGATTTCAAGGAAGCATATGAAGCATGTGTGAATCCTGTGTTGAGAGATAGGAGCTAGTGGGCATAGTATATGATTCAAGAGGGACTTATGTTCAAGGTCAATCAATTATACATACCAAAATGTTCAATGAGGGACAACCTTTTGAAGGAGAAGCATAGTGGAGGATTGGATGGACATTTTGGCCATGATAAAACATTCACACAGTTGAGAGGTTCATACTATTGGCTAGGTATGAGAACAAAGGTGATAAAATTTGTGAACAAATGTAGAATCTTCCAACATACGAAAGGAAAAAGACAAAACATTGGATTGTATCAACCATTGCCAATACCAAAGAGGCCTTGGGATGCGATAAGCATGGATTTTGTGTTAGAACTGCTAAGAACACAAAGAGGATGTGATTCCATATTTGTGGTGGTGGATAGATTTTCAAAGATGGCACACTTTATCCCATGCCAAAAGACCAATGATGCAACACATGTTGCAATTCTATTTTTCAAGGAAGTTGTGAGACTCCAGGGCCTACCTAGAAGCATCGTCTCAGACAGAGACACAAAATTTGTTGGTCATTTTTGGAGAACACTGTGGAAGAAGTTGGGGATGGATATTTCCTTCAACTCAGCTTATCATCCTTAGACAGATGGACAGACTGAGGTGGTAAACAAAAGCTTAGGAAACTTGTTGAGGATTCTTCTCACTAAGCATCATAACCAGTGGGATTAGATTCTGCCACAAGAAGAATTTTCATACAACGACTCGCCAAATAGAAGCAATGGAAAGAGCCCATTCCAGATATTATATGGAATGAAACCTAGGGGAGTATCCGAGTTGAGAGACTTGGGACAGAGTGAGATCAGAAGCACTGGAGCAGAAGATTTTGCTGCAGAAATGCAGAAGCTCCATAGCCATATCAGAGGACAATTACAGAAATCTAGCCAAGAGTACAAGCAAAAAGTTGATCAACATCACAGAGAAATTCAATTTGAGGTGGGAGATCAGGTTTTGGCACATCTCAGGAAAGAAAGGTTCCCTAAGGGAACATATAACAAGTTAAAAATGAAGAATATAGGGCCATGTAAGATGTTGAGGAAGTTTGATGTGAACACCTATGAGATTAAGTTGCCAAATGATGTGGGCATATCACCCATATTCAACGTTTTAGACCTGTATCCTTACTGGAAATATGACGCAGAGGGATCAAAACATCAAGATAAGATTCAATGGGAGAAACAAATGCCTATAGTAGAAAAACCACAAATGGAGAAGATCATTGATCAGAGAATTGGAAAGAAGACCAGGAGGAAGACCTATCTTGAATATCTGGTTAAGTGGAAGGGACACCCGACAGAGGATGCCAGTTGGGAAAATGAAGTTGATATCTAGAAGCATGGAAATTTGGTGCAGGAGCTCATGGACGAGAGTCTATGAATTTTTGTCCAGGGGGAGTATGATGCAGGAGCATCATCAACAAGCACGCGTGGCAGGA
>JASDQU010011117.1:197578-232645 GCA_032191745.1 Picea mariana | reverse complement strand
ACGTAGGGAAGACTTAATGGGGCCCATAAGAAATAAAGTTTCTATTTCCAAGTGTTAATGTAGGAAATCACGCCATTTCAATCATGTGCCTTAAATGAAGTTCATACATCAAATTTGACATAGAAATCCAAATGATGAATGCATGAAGAAGTGGGTGAAAAAAAGCCCACTCACATAAATAAGAGGTATGAGAAACTTGTAAGGGAAGTCAATGAACTTGGAGAATGTGGAAGTCTTTCATACAATTCTCCTAGCTCAATCGTCCTAGATCATGAGAATTTACACATTCTCTCTTTTGTGTCACAATAATGCACCTCTCCATGAGGGAGCACCTCTCTAATATGTGTGTGTGTGTGTGTGTGTGTGTGTGTGTGTGTGTGTGCGTGCTCAACTTGGAGCCATGATGAGGTTGTTGCTTAGTTATGTCTGAGCTAGTTAATGTTCACCTTCTCAAATAAACTTAAATGGATCCTTTGTAATCTATATAAAGCTCTTCTTGTATGAATAAAGAATAATAAATATATTGTAATCTTATTTTCTATTTGATTTTTTCTTTAATGAATGGGTTTGTGCTAGATTTGAACAATGCACCTTCATCATTTAGAGTTAGAGCTTGCAATTCACACCTTGCAGTAGTTGTTGGAGCAGGGTGTGATTCAACCAAGTACCTCACATTCTAGGTCATCCATCATAATTGTTCCCAAGGATGGGACTTGGAGAATGTGTATCGATTACAGGGCATTGAATAAGATTACACTGAAGAATTGGTACCCTCTACCAAGGATGAATGATCTGTTGGACTAGCTATAGCATGCCAAGTACTTCACTAAGATGGATTTGAAATAATGATATCACCAAGTACGAGTGAAAGAAGAAGATACCTGGAAGACTCCCTTGAAGACAAGGCAAGGTTTGTATAAGTGGTTGATTATATCATTTGGTTTATGCAACTCATTGACTACATTTATGAGACTAATGAATGATGTTTTATACCCTTATCTAGATTAATTTTTTATTGTCTATTTGGATGATATACTGGTTTATAGTGCTACCTGGGAGGAACACATATCACATCATATGCATGTGTTGGAGACTCTAAAGAAGCACTAGTTGTTGGCCAATCTCAAGAAATGTGAGTTTGCTCAGTTTTATTTGGTGTATTTGGGATATGTGATCAGTGGAGGGGAGCTCAAGATAGATTCCACGAAGATGGAAACCATCATGAAATAGCCAGATGGAAACCATCATGAAATAGACTTGGTGGAGGAAATTCTCAATAGTGGTGGTGGAGACTTTAGATTTAGTGGAAGAAATTCTCAATATTAATGCATTTATAAGTTCAGATTTGGTTAAAAATAAAAAATCTTGTTCTCTAAAAATCCTCTTATTTTTTATTTATTTCTTTGCACATGCACAGCTGATGCAAAGGCACAGTTCATTGTACATGCACATGCACAGTTTAGGTTCATTACATGAACACGCACAATGCAGTGTGAGATGGTTTTCCTTTTAATTTTTTTTTTGGTTTAGCTTCAACTTCTTTTTTTTAACAGTGAATTGAAGATCATGCTTTCGAATATTGTTTACATGCATTCCATGGACGATTTATTTTGGTATGGTTTCCTTCTTAACGTTCCATGGACGATTTATTTTGGTATGGTTTCCTTCTTAACTTTTAGTAGTATCTTTTTTCTATCCAATTTTATATATATTTTATAATATATTTTTTTATTTAAATTTATATAAAAATGTAATATTTTTTGGTTTTATATTTTTCTCCATTGATGTGTAATAATTCCTTTCATGTGTAATAATTTCTTTGATGGCATTTTTTTTTATATGTGTAGATTTATATAATTTTATAATATAATTTTTTTATTTATTTTTATATTAAAAAGTAATAGCTTTTAGTTTTATATGATTAATATGTAATTAGAACAGTATTTGATTTTATGAATTGGATTAAGATTAGACATTACTTGAAATCATATGACTCCATTGATATAGTTTTAATGATGATAGCTGATTAAAATTACTTTTTGATTATAGAGTAAGATCTAAAAATGCTTTTAATTGGTGAATAAATTGTTTTCTTTGGATGTAAGGAAACAAGTTAATGGCCCAATATCCATAGATGTTTGGAAAGTGATGATATAACAACTAAGTTATGATAGGTTTTACCACCTTTTCAAAAAATGGATATTTATTTTGTTTTTTTAGTTATTAAAAGATAATTTTTTTTTAATAATTACCCCATTTACATTAAAAACAAAAGTCATTATCCAAAAAAATTACACCAACTTAAAAATGAATTACTATTTAAACACAACACTAATCTCTCTAATCAAGATTCATGTTCATTTATTTGCTTCTCTCAATGAAGTTTGTGCATTTTGTACCGATGGTGGAAGAGATTACTCATGTAACATAAAAATTGGAAAAAAAATTGACATAAAAGTTTAATGAGAGGTAAAAAATAATCAAATTCAAAAAATAAACTAACATATGTTCATGCTACCTTGGGATCTTAAGTTGATATATAAAATTAAATTAATAAAATAAAGTTTTTATGTGAATATTTGTTATCTTTTTAGATGTTTTATAAATTCAGTGTTAACATGGGGTAATATCTTAGTTTTGACCCTTTAGTGGTACTGTATTAGATTATGTATCAATTGTAAATGCATGGGTATTATATTTAGGGTGAACATGGTGTAATAGCTTATTTTTGGCTCTTTGGTGGTATTGTATTAAATTATGTATAAATTGTAAATGCATGGGTATTATCATGAGATATAGGTTGTAATATGCTTTCTATGAGACTGTGTTATAGAGTTTCCATGTTGCCACTCTATGCTATGTAAAAACAAAATGGTTTGTGCTGGGAGCACAAGAGGACTATGAGTCCACATGTGGGGAAGATGAAAGGAGGCCCATAGGAAATAAATTTTCTATTGCCAAGTGTCAACATAGGAACTCACATCATTTCAATCATGTGTCTTAAATGAAGTTCATACATTAATTTTGACATAGAAATTCAAATGATGAATGCATGAAGAAGTGGGTGAAGAAAATCCCACTCACATAAATAAGAGGCATGAGAAACTTGTAAGGGGAATTCAATGATCTTAGGGAATATATAATTCCTTCATACAATTCTCTTGGCTCATGATAATTTACTCATTCTCTCTTTTGTGGAACAATAGTGCACCTCTCCATGAGGGAACACCTCTCTCTCTATCTATCTATGTGTGTGTGTGCATGCGCACATGTGCATGTGCGTGCAAGCACTTAGCTTGGAGTCATGTGCAAGTTTTTTCTTAGTTATGTTCTAAGTATTTAGTGTTGAATTTGTCAAATAAACTCACGTGGATCCTTTGTAAAGCCACATAAAGATCTTTTTGTATGAATAAAGGATAAGCAATATGTTCTAATCTCATTTATATCTGTTTTTTTCTTTAATGAATGGGTTTTTGCTAGATTTGAACAATGCACCTTCATCATTTAGTATTAGAGCCTAAAATTCACATCTTTCTTCTCTCCAGATCTATTTTTATTTGGCTCTACTCCCACCCAAATTCTATCACATCATTGGGTTCCTTTTGAGGCCTACCCCTCCACCATAGTGGCTCTTAATATATGTTCAAGTCCTCTTGGCTCCATGCCCACCAAAAGCATCTCTTGTTTTTCATTGATATGGGTTTCATTAGAGGTATAGCCTCCCACCATAGGTGTTGTCTCTCACATATTCGGTTCTCTAGGATTTTAAGCCTCATCCAAATATTTTGGTGTGCACCATGGCTACTTTCTAGGTTCTCACCTCCACCCTACGAACTTTTCTACTTTAGGTCAGGTTCTTTTTTCTCCCATTCCCGCCCACACCCAACTAATTTAATTAGCATGCCCCCCGTCCCCCGTTGCAACTCTTCTTTGGATGATGCTACATCACCCCTTTCCAAGACCATCCAAGGGCTATCTCTTTCCCTAAAAGAGGTAATGTGGAGACATCCAATGGGTCTCACTCATGTTTTCTAGCTAGATACATACATCTCTCTACCTAAATATGGAATTCAAATGTAGGGTAACCTACTAGACTCCTAAATCCATAGTCTCACTACCTATTTAAAGACTTGTCTTGGCAGAACTAAAGCACAACACTTATAGCTCATAGAAAATTTGTTGGAAGGCATGGCCTAAGCCTTGTGGAAATATTATTCTAACTCTCTATGTTGGGATCCTCTCTGGGGGTGTAATGGGGGGGCGAAGGACCCATATTGATCTAATAATAATGGAGGTCATTCAATGTAAGGTGGACTAGGTACTTTATATTATTAAATAAGGCTCACTATGGTAGTTATATTTATTGAAAATATGTAATGAAGGTCATCATCAATAAATAAGGCCAATGTAGTAGTGTGAACACAAACTATTGTAAGAAGACTTACTAGAAGGTTCCTTCTCTAGAATTTTCTTAGGAGGTGGATAATATTATATAAATGAGTGTAAGAAATGTAATGAAGCATGGTTGAAGAGTATTGTTTTTGGAGCTTATCTCAGTAGGAGGTTGCCTCCTTGAAGAGACAAGTGAACTGAAGTAGATTCCTTCCACAAAAGGATCAATTGTAAGGTGGTTCTCTACCTTGAGGGTTCTGATAATAATAAAGTGTGGAGAATATCTATATTATTATTGGATATATTGTATGTGATCTGAGGTACATAACATTTGGCATTAGAGCTCTTTCTTGGGCATCAAGTGGGAGAATTCTTGGGCCAAAAAGGGGGCAATTTTTGTTTGCATATTTTCAAAGGAAAAAAAGAAAAGAGGGTCGTGGAATTTCAATCAATTTCTATACAATTTGTTGCATAATGTTCCAAAAAAAGTTGTAGATAATTTTTTTTTAAAGTAAGAATCTATATATTACCTTTCATGAAACACAATTATAGTATCGTCAGATATATCAGAAAAAATTTTGTGTTGAATTTCCCTGAAGGGAAACCAATTCAGACAATCTCTTAGCTCTATAAGAAACTGAAAATTATACAACATTTTCTGAATCACCCTGTAGGGAAACCGATTCAATCAGACCAATAATGCAAACTATCAGACCAAAAAATACTAACTCCTGACAAACAAAAAGGGCTAACTGTGCTAGATGCCTCCAACATCCTAAGGGGAATCCTCCAAAAACATTAAAAATTGAAAAAGTAAAACATGCAAGTTGACACATGTGTGCTTGCCTGCTCTCATGGTGTCTGATGTTCACACTTTTCCACGTTTCCCTTAGTCGCCACTTGGATAGATGGAGAAAAAAATGCCTTTGAAGTAGCTTGGGCACTGGTGGCCAGTTCTGGAGAGTGCAAGGAGTGGAGCAGGGTCGCGAGCATATATTCAATTTGATATGTTCACTTACCCAGTGTTCCAGCCGAAATTGCAGGTTGTCCACGTCCTTTCTGACCGCAAAGACTAAGTCTTGTAGTATCGACACCGAGTCGTGGAATCTTGAACATGAGGCACAATCCCAGCAAATATGTGTCTTGCTTGGAGGCTCTTCCAATTGAGCAGGGAAATCCTCCAAAGAAGGCAAAGGGATGGAGGGTGACAAGTGGATAGAGGATGGCGGCAAGGGGACAAAGGGTGGTAGTGAGGGGGTGGAGGGTGGTGGACTCACTGGGCAGACCAATGCTAGCTTTGAAGATGAGGCCATATCCTGGATTGGGCCAAGAGAATAGCCGAGAGAATTACCATGGAGCTCAAACCACTCCACACGACAGGCCCATGGCAAAGATAGAGGCAAAATACCACTCTGACATGGGGAGGGCTAGGCGAAGGATAGGTGGGTGCTAACTATCCATAGCCACTTTGTTTTGGTACTAGATAGGACCTCACTTTGGCTTCCCTCGAAGCCTAGGCATAGCCAACAATGAGTAAGGGTAAGGAAGAGTCGAGAGTAAGAAGATGGAGGTAAAAACCAGAGAGGCCGACAGAGTGCAAGGGTTTCAAACAAGAAATAAGGAGGCATGATATTCTTGTCGTGGAGTGTTACCATAATAAAGAAATGAGATATGAAGTCCACATGTGTGCAGAGGTGACGACCAACGTCCTTTCTCCATCGCCAGGACAAAAAACCAGAGTAGGGCACTCTGGAGCAGTTAGTTAGGATCTCACAGAAGTGAAAGCGGTTAGTAGTCATCGAGGGGTAATAAAGGAAGGGGGACATTGCTTGTGTCAGTCACGTGGTCTGTGGAGAGGTGGAAAGAATCATCTTATCCCATGGACACTTGGATCTTGTTGACACCCCATCCGGGGTGAAAAAGTTGTAGATATGAGTTCCTCTTGGAAAAACAATTTATTGAAAAAAAAAACATCTCAATTGATGTTTGGGAGGTCAATATATCATTGATTTAAAATCAATGATTTTTCATGGTTCTTTGTGACAAACGCGAGACTGCATAACTCATAACTTTTGACACGGTGCTTATATTGTTGCAAGACCAGTGTCATTTGATAAATAATTTTCATGGGTTTAATTTGGTATTTTATATATGGTGCTTCCAATCAATATTTCATGTGCTATAGCCTTTGAAAAAATTCACTCTTAAACCCTCATAGGCATGAAGAATGAAAATATGATAATGTTGTTAGAAAAATATGTCCAAGATATTAAAGATACACTCACTAAATATTAGGAGAATTGCATTATTGTGACCACATACCCTTGCATTGAGGAAGAATATAATCAAGAACAACATGCCTACTATGATTTAGAGAATGATTATGATGATTAGTATATGGATGGTTGTCATTTATAATATGAAAACTAATTAAATCTTCTATTTGATGACTCTACTCCACCTTATGTAAATAACATCATGGAGAGAAGTCAAGAGCCTTCTATGAATACTAGTTTTCAATTTTCTTATTCTCTAGTTTTTAGGAAATGAGACACACTTCCATGCTAAACCTAGCAGAAGAGAGGAAAAAATATCTAATCAATAAAGTAAATGACACAACAAGCACACAGTACAGATATTTTTACTCTAGAAACCCAAACCGGGAAAACCAACACTCCTTAAGCATTCTACTCTTTGTTGTCTTATTCATTTAGAATAAAATGTTACATGTCTAACCTTGGTCCACACGTGAGACACAATCAACATCATACCCTCTTTCTTATGCAAGAACAACCATGTAGCCAATTCGGATTACATATACATGACCAACAACCTCTAAATTACAGAATCCTGGCGATTATTCATTCATCATCTAAATATTCAAGATTCATTTATTAGAATTTGCGTCCTTACAACACACCTTCTTTATAGGATTTACAAAAGGAAAAACCCTAAAGAAAAGTCTCCCAAAAATGGTTACAGATCCATGCAAATCATTGACTACAAATACCATGAATCTCGAGATTCTGTTACATTCGACTACCAATTCAGGTTATCGTTGAATACCATTCGACCTTCATTCTGTCTTTAGTTAGTTTCCACAAACCTTCCAGTCAAACTCTTGTTGGTTGACCTCTTCGAATTGTTGTCGATGACTTTATCACATTGAACCACCTCGAACTTTGACTTCGAATTTACCCGGTCGAATAACCTTGACCTTCAACATGTTGTCAATCCACCTTGACTTAGTCTTTACTCGGTCAAACCACCTCGACCTTTGACTTCGACTATCAGTCGATCCACCTCAAATTTCACTGCAAAGAATATAACAACCCAACATTCTTCTACTTGTTGTCTTCTTTGATGAAACTAGGAGACCTTTTAACTTTCATTCACAGACCCAGGGAAGCAATGCCCATTGCCTCTCGACACCAAAACAACTTCACAACATTCACAGACTTGGTCAATGAGTCTGCTATGTTTTCCAACATGTCTACTTTCTCTAGCAGCACGTTGTTGTTTTCCACCATGTCTCCCACAAAATGGTGTTGTACATCAATGTTCTTAGTCTTCAAATGATAAGTTGGGTTCTTTGCTAAAAATATTGTGCTTTGATTGTCGAAACGCATCTTCATAGTTATCTGCTCAAATCTGATTCCTGAACACATCCTTTTCATCGATATTGCTTCTTTTCTTCCATGAGTGGTTTCCATGTATTCAACTTCTATTATTGATCAGGCTATGACTGCCTGTCGCTTACTCATCCAGTTGATTGCTCCAATGAACATTTTGAACACATATCCACTAGTCGACCTCTATCGATCCAAATATACATCCCAGTCGGTGTCGACAAAGACATGTACATTTAATTCACTATCACCTCCAGGTTTTCCCTAGTAGCATATAGCATAATATTTTGTTCCACAAAAATACCTAAATACTCTCTTGACAGTTGTCCAGTGCTCCTTCCCAGGTGTCGACGTGTATCTTCTCAACACTCCCACTAATTGGGCAATGTTTGGTTGAGTGCAGAACATTGCATACATTAGACTACCAACAACACTTGCATACGAAACATTTTCCATGTCCTCTATTTATTCCTGTGTCCTTGGACATTGTTCAACAGTTATCCCTGCTCCCATAGGAATTGACATTTTCACCGATTTGCAATCCTGCATGTTGAAACGTTTCAAAATTGTTTCAATGTACTTCATCTGATTCAACCAGAGCTTTCTAGCTATTAGATCTCTCTTAATATCTATTCCCATAATGAATTTAGTTGTACTGACATCCTTCATGTCAAACTTGGAGGATAGATGCTTCTTCACCTCCTTTATTGCATCCATGTTGTTTCCAATCAACAACACACCATCAACATACAAAGCTACATATATGAAATACCCACTTTCCTTTTTGGAATATATGCAGTGATCAACTTTTCTTCTCTCAAATCCCAAACTAAGGCTATATGTGTCGAACTTTTGGTACCACATATTTGGTGATTTATTTAAACCATAAAGGGATCTTTTCAGTTTACACACCAAACATTTATTTTCCTTTACTACAAATCCTTTAGGTCGTTTCATGTAGATTTCCTCTTCTAGGTCCCCATGTAGGAATGTTGTCTCCACATCCATCTATTCTATTTCCAGATCAAATCTTGCAGTCAGAGTGTTGGCCCTTGACCAAGTTTTGAGGCCCTTGACCAAATTTTGAGGATCCTTGGTCATGTTTGACCTACTTTTGGGACTTCGACAAGCTATTGAAGGCGGAGCGCAAGTCGAAGCGGAGATCACGGGATATTGGCCCCTTTTTAGGGATTTTTGGGGTTTGGGCTTATGTAACAGGTATGGGGATGTTGGCCCATGGGTTTACCCATGGTTAGGCCCTATTTGTAATGTATAAATAGAAAGATAAGTGATGTAGAAAGTAGTTAGTTCGATCTATGTGATCGAAGAGAGGCTAGACACTGTGTTAAGTGCAACTTGTAAGTTCTTTTTGCATGTTATGTTGAGAACTTGCAGAGCTAGGTGCAAGTGATTGTAAGAGACCGTGAAGAGGCTTTGTGATGTAACTCAGGGAAGGAGGATCTAGCGGAGTGCACACAGATCTACTATCCTCTGCAGAGTAAGATATCATGGCTCTGTGCATGTAGAAGATTGACATAAATAAATAAAGAAGAAGAGTTGGTGTATGTAGCCCCAGGGTGGGGGTGAACCATGTATATCCCATGTTGTGGTTTATTTTTTATTTATGGTTGTTCTCTTGTTTATGTGGTTAAATGCTTAGTGCACTGATATATGCTTAGAAGAATATAATATGGTAGCTTAGTGTTGAATAATGTGAATGAATGCTAGATCTGATCTATGTTTGCATGTTTAGTGCTTGAATCCATTGGATCTGTGTGAATACTGCACTGATCTATTATTAGGGTTTAGATGTGATGTAAACTAAGGTTGAATTCTAATGAACTATAACTGCTAAGTGCTCCGTTAAGGTGTTACAATCACATATCTGTGTCCCAGCTAAGGTTGTAGACATCTGGGTCTTGCAACCACCCCTGCCTCTACCTCGGGTGAGACTTCATCTACTTCATAGGTGTTGCTGAAAGGGATGGTATTTAGGGTTTTGTTGGTGTGCTATTGTAAGCATTGAACCATGGGTCTGCCCCTGTTCCAACAAATGGTTCCATTGCCGGGACATGAAACTGTGATTGTTGGGAACTCTAGGAAAGAGAAATCTCCATGCGTAGATCTATTGCCCTAGTACACAGTATTCTACTTTCCCTGTGAATATCTGTGCCAAGAAGAAGAGTCAGATCTAAAGAAATAAGACCTGAAATCTGTGTGCTCTAATAAAGGTAAGAACAATGAAAAGTTTTGATCAAAAAATAAGTGGAAATTTTTGTTTCAAAAGTATGGATCTAGGTATGTTTGATAAATTTTGTCCTATCTTGAAAAGTAGGGCACAGCTAGATGAAATAAGGTTTGATATGAGTAGATATGGAAAAAATAGTGAGAGATATGTTATTCCTATGCATAGAAAGAATGTTTGGACTAACAAATGGATGCAGGATCCTATAAATAATTTTGTGCAGGTTATCTACTATGATCCTAGTGCGCAGTACAGGAAAGGTTGGGGATCCTTTCAAAGAAAAAGAAGATTGACCCTTTGTTATAGTTGCAGAAGACTGGGACATCTAGCTAAGGAATGCCCTGGTAGAAGACCTAGTTGTCTTTGTTGTAAAGCTATGGATCATGAATTTTTAGATTGCCCTAGAATGGTTGCTAAGCTTGACAAAATGAATATGAGACAAGAAAACCCTGGGGAAGGTCATGAAATTGAGACCATGGAAGAACCCCAGAAAGAATCATAGAATGTATTGCTACAAATGAAAGAAACCCTAAATGATCACAAAAATATCAACTTATCAGATATCTTCAAAGAAAAAAAATGCATAGAAGCAAGAATAGGAGACTTCGACATTGACTGTGTTCTGGATAAAGAAACACAGGTAAATATCATGACAGAAAGAACTTGGGAAACTTTAGGAAAGCCTACTATGAATCCTTCATTGGGAGGAATAAGATTATTTAGAGGAAAGTTGATAACCCTATGTGGAAGACTCACCCAGATATATATGAGTGCTCATGGAACTTCAACAGAGGAAGATTTTGAGATTGTTAAATGTATTGAGAACAATGCCCCATTTGCTATATTACTAGGAAAACCTTGGATTAAAAAGGATCAGGTGATGTAGAAGCATCGTCAGCAAGCACGTGTGGTAGGACAACTCGGTGCCTGGGAATCATTTCGAATTCTCAAACGTTGGGAGTTATTGCGAATCTTTTGGAGCTGACTGGAAAAACAGAAGAAGATAAAATGCTTGGGAGCGGATGATCATGAGGAGTTGGGAGTTTCACCCTGAGTCTTGAATGTAACTAAACTTAGGTAGCAGTTAGATTTTTATTTTTTTTTCGTTTTCTGAGTAGACGAGTAGTCGGGGGGAACCCTAAGGACCCTCTAAGATAAATAGAGGTTTTGTACGCCCAAATGAGGCTGTTGCGAGTTAGTAGGAATTTTCTAAGTTTTGATTTATTGTTTTGATATTAGTTGTAGCCATTTACTTTTGAATGAATATGATAGAGGAAATTTGATTCAAATGCATAGCACTATTACTATTTGAAATTCTCTATTGTTGTGTTTTCATGAATGAATGAATTTCATTATGAATGGATGAAACTATGGATGTTAGTATAAGTTTCAATTGTTTCTCTTCTGTTGAGTGAGTGCAAGGTGTGCACAAAGAACGCAAGGAGTGCGTTGACAAGATCTATTTCGATCTCGAAGCTCAGGAGAGATAACATGAAACCTTTCCTTTGCAAGGAGTGCCAAGAAACTGCTGCAAGACATGCACAGTCCTCGGCAAGAACCAAGTCTTGCATAAGAATCTGCTGCAAGGAGTGTATAGATTTAGAATTCGGCTAAGTGTCGAAGGGACCCCGTAAGAGTCAAATCCACGAAATGTGAAATCTTGACTTGATCACAGCCATTGATCCAGGGAAAGATCTGGACTGTTGATCTAGCACCCTTGCGATTTTGGATATCGAGAGAATGAAGGTAAGGAGACTCCCAAAGCCACGAGACACAAAATCGCAAATCGATATGAGCCATTAGATCATGGGGAGTCATGATTCATCAATCTGACGTTCGTAAATATTGATATTTCGGGGATCAGGCGAATAGAGGTGAAAACTCTTTCGACTTCACGATACATGAAATCTCAAAATCCGGATACATGAAAAGGAGAGATGAGCCGTTAGATTTCGGGGATTGTGGATCGTTGATCTGGTGCTTCGAAATATTGACATTTCGGAAGTCAGGAGAACAGATGTGAATCGCATCAAGAATTCCCGATACGTGAAATCCTGACGAGCTTGAGTATTGAGCCCCGGGTCATGGTGAATGGTCACATGGACGGAGACCAAGGGAGGAGCTAGGGACCATTAAAGTTTTCATTGACATTTTGGGAGTCGGGGAGTCAGGGTCGACTCGTTCGCAAAGTCCTGACATGCAAAATCGTGATGCACCTTTTGCATAGGCGTGTGGTCACAACCAGTGGTCGTGTGAGAGATGCTTGCATCTGGTGCTTGTTCGCACGATGGAGTTTCATGAAAGGACCTATGGATATTTCTTGGGGTTTCTTGCAGGGAATCAAGGAGTTGTTCCAACTCGAAGATTGAGAAGATCCAGAGACCAGGAGGTTAGCGGACCCTACTGAGGTAGGGGCACTGCATCAAGTGGTATCAGAGCTGATTTTTGTCTGTAGATTTCAAGTGAAGGAGATAAAGGAGATGAAAGAAATCAAAGCTACACTCTGTGTGTGAGAGACAGTTGACACAATGCCACCAAGGAGACGAGTGGAACAACCTTTATCCAATTGGGTTGTATAAAGGGAGATGCGAGAACTTCATGCAATATTAGAGGCGATGGAGGCAGCGCAGAGGAGGGCACCTGATGCTGGAGACATCAGCGATGTAGACAGCAAAGAAGTAGAAGTCGAAGAAGCTACAGGAGAGAATGTTTTCGAAGAGCGCTTGTCAAGAGCGGTTGTTAGATTGGGAGCTAGAGACAAGATAGAGGTCCCAATGTAAGAAGGTAATTTGGATGCTGAAGAGATATTGGATTGCGTAAGAGCCATGGACAAATATTTCGACTATGAAGACGTCGATGAGGAGAAAAGGGTGAGACATGATGTCACCAAACTCAAAGGACATGCAACACTATGTTGGGATGAACTATAGGCTGAGAGGAGAAGCAAGGGAAAATCAAAGATAAAGAATTGGGACAGAATGGTAGCCAAGCTGAAAGAAAAATTCATGCCCAAAGATTATCAGATCAATCTATTTAGGAAATTGTAGAACCTGAGACAGAAGGGTATGACAATTAAATAATACACAGAGGATTTCTACAAGTTGAACATCATAACTGGACAAAGAGAGAAGGATGAAGAAAAAGTTGCTAGGTATATAAATGGCCTGAGGTATGAAATCTAGGATGAGATCAACATGATGAAAGTAAGGACAGTGGAGGATTCTTATCAGTTTTCACTGAAGGCGGAGGAGAAGTTGGCCAGAAAAAAAAATTAGCGAGGCAGAGGTAGAAGCCCAGTTCTGAACAAAGGCAAGGGAGTTTCCCAAGACAAGGCATAAGAATCCAAAGATGAGACTGAGAAACCACATAGTCACTCAAAAAGAGGAGGAAGTTCACGAGGAAGACAAGATGGTGGAAGAAGTTTTCCCAGAGGAAGAGGAAGAGGTAGAGGAGGATAAGTGAGATGTTACACCTATGGAAAGGCAGGACATAAGTATTGGGAATGTCTCAAGAGAAAGAGAGAAGGAGAAGGTGAAGCTCACATTTCAGAAGAAAAGAGAAGGAATGTTGAAGAAGAAGGAGCAGAGGATGGAACATCCCCGATGTTGCAAAAATTTCTCTTAAAACCCGAGGAAAAAGTTGAGAAGCTCGTGCAGAGAAAAAACCTATTCAGGACAACTTGGAAGACTAAGGATAGAGTCTGCAAGGTGATAATAGATAGTGGGAGCACTGACAACTTAGTATCCATAGATATGGTAGAGAAATTGGAGTTGGAGACAACTCCACACCCAAAGCCATACAAAGTCTCATGGTTGCAGAAAGGACACCAGGTAATGGTTACTAAACAGTGCTTGGTTGAATTTAAGATAGGAGGATATAGAGATGAAATTCTGTGTGATGTAATTCCCATGGATGTATGTAATATTTTGTTGGGAAGACCATGACAGTTTGCCAGGAATTTCATTCATGATGGGAGGAAGAATACATACACCTTGGAGAAGAATGGTAGGATAGACATGTTACTACCAATAGAAGATAAGAGAGAGTAAGAGGAAGCTAGCACCAACATACTTCTCATGAGTGGGAAGGAACTCCTGAGAGAAGTTAAGAAAGGATATGAGATGTAGTTTGTTGTGGTGAGGAAAGCTAGAGTTATCCCTACGAGTACTACATTAGATGATTTACCTAAAGAAATTCAGGAATTGTTGGATAATTTTACTAACATAGTGGTGGATGAGTTGCCTAACTCATTAGCACCCATCAAAAGTATCAGCGATCATATTGATCTGATACCAGGAGCAAGTTTTCCAAACAAAGCAACATACAGACTAACACCTTGAGAGAATGAGGAGGTAAAGAACCAAGTCCAGGAATTGTTAGACAAGGGTTTGGTCAGAGAGAGCGTGATTCCATGCGCAGTACCAACTGTGTTGAGTCCAAATAAGGATGGAGGATGGAGAATGTGTACAGACTCAAGAGCCATTAACAATATCACCATCAGGTATAGATTTCCTTTGCCAAGAATGGATTATTTAATGGACTGTCTAAGTGGAGAAAACTTCTTTTCTAAGATAGATTTGAAAAGCGGATATCACCAAATAATAATGAGAGAAGGTGATGAGTTGAAGACAACCTTTAATACAAATGAAGGTTTGTATGAATGGCTTGTTATGCCATTTGGCTTAACAAATGCTCTGAGTACTTTTATGAGGTTGATGAATGAAATACTGAAATATTTCATTGGCAAGTTTGTGGTTGTATATCTGGACGATATAGTGATCTTTAGCAAGACTAAGGAGGAGAATTTGAGACACATGACACTAGTGATGAGGAGACTACAACAGGAGAAGTTGTTGATAAATCTGAAGAAGTCCTCTTTTATGAAGACAAAACTCATTTACTTGGGTTTTGTGATCTCTTCAAATGAACTGAAGATGGATCCGGAAAAGGTGAGAGCAATCGTAGAATCACCATCACCAAGAAGCATGTTTGAGGTAATAAGCTTCCATGGATTAGCGATCTTCTATAGGAATTTCATCAGATATTTCAGTGGAATTTGTGCACCAATGATGGATATAGTGAAAAATAAGCACAAGTCTTTTAAATGGACAAAGGAGGCCGAGAGGAGCTTTGAATTGCTAAAGAATAAAATCACAGAACGACCAATTCTGGTCTTACCAGACTTTGGGAAGATATTTCAAGTGAAATATGATGTAAGTGGGATTGCAATTAGAGCAGTTTTGAGTCAGGATAATAGACTTGTTACATATTTCAGTGAGAAGTTGAACGATACTAAGAGAAAATACTTCACATATGACAAGGAGTTTTATGCCATAATTCAAGCCTTGAAGAAATGGATACATTACCTTGTCCCACAAGAATTTGTCTTGTATAGCGATAACCAAGCTTTACAATTCATAACCAAACAGGAAAAATTGAATCAAAAGCATGCAAAGTGGATTGAGTTCATGCAAAATTTTTCTTTTGTCATAAAACATATTGTTGTGAATGCTAACAAAGTTGTTGATGCATTGAGCAGGAGATGTTTGATTCTGCAGGAATTTTAGGTAAAGACCTTGGGGTTTGAACACATTAAGGAAATGTACGGTGATGATCCAGATTTCAAGGAAGCATACGAAGCATGCGCGAATCATATGCTAAGAGATAGGAGCAGTGGGCAGAGTATATGATTCAAGGGGGATTGATGTTCAAGGGAAATCAATTATGCATACCAAAATTTTCAATGAGGGACAACCTTTTGAAGGAGAAGCATAGTGGAGGATTGGATGGACATTTCAACCATGAAAAAACATTCGCACAGTTGAGAGGTTCATACTATTGGCAAGGTATGAGAACAGAGGTGATAAAATTTGTGAACAGATGTAGAATCTGCCAACATGCGAAAGGAAAAAGAAAGAAAATTGGATTGTATCAACCATTGACAATACCAAAGAGGCCTTGGGATGCGATAAGCATGGATTTTGTGTTAGGACTGCCAAGAACGCAAAGAGGATGTGATTCCATATTTGTGGTGGTGGATAGATTTTCAAATATGGCACACTTTATCCCATGCCATAAGACCAATGATGCAACACATTGTGCAAATCTGGTTTTCAAGGAAGTTGTGAGACTTCACAACCTACCCAGAAGCATCCTCTCAGACAGAGACACAAAATTTGTTGGTCATTTTTAGAGAACATTGTGGAAGAAGTTGGGGACAGATCTGTCCTTCAACTCATCTTATCATCCTCAGACATATGGATAGACTGAGGTGGTAAACATAAGCTTAGGAAACTTGTTGAGGAGTCTTCTCACTGAGCATCATAACCAGTGGGATCAAATTCTGCCACAAGAAGAATTTGCATACAACAACTCGCCAAACAGAAGCAATGGAAAGAGCCCATTCCATATATTGTATGGAATGCAACCCAGAGGAGTATCTGAGTTGAGAGACTTGGGACAGAGTGAGATCAGAAGTGCTGGAGCAGAAGATTTTGCTGCAGAAATGCAGAAGCTCCATAGCCAGATCAAAGGACAATTACAGAACTCTAGCCAAGAGTACAAGCAAAAAGTTGATCAACATCGCAAAAAACTTCAATTTGAGGTGGGAGATCAGGTTCTGGCACATCTCAGGAAATAAAGGTTCCCTAAGGGAACATATAACAAGTTAAAAATGAAGAATATAGGGCCATGTAAGATGTTGAGGAAGTTTGATGCAAACACCTATGAGATTGAGTTTCCAGATGATGTGGGCATATCACCCATATTCAACGTTTCAGACCTGTATCCTTACTGGAAATATGACGCAGAGGGGTCATAAGATCAAGATAAGATTCAGTGGGAGAAACAAATGCCTATAGTAGAAAAACCATAAATGGAGAAGATCATTGATCAGAGAATTGGTAAGAAGACCAGGAGGAAGACCTATCTTGAATATCTAGTTAAGTGGAAGGGACACCCGAAAGAGGATGCTAGTTGGAAAAATGAAGCTGATATCCAGAAGCATGGAAAGTCGGTGCAGGAGCTCATGGATGAGAGTCCATGAATTTTTCTCCAGGGGGAGTATGATGCAGGAGCATCGTCAGCAAGAATGCGTGGCAGGACAGCTTGGCGCCTAGGAATAATTTCAGAATCTCAAACACTTGGAGTTACTGTGAATCTTTTGGAGCTAATTGGAAAAAAGGAAGAAGATCAAATGCTTGGGAGAAGATGATCACGAGGATCTGGGAGTTTCAGCTCAAGTCTTGAATGTAACTGAACTTAGGTAGCAGTTAGAGTTTTTTTTTTTTTTCCTTTTTTGTTTTCTGAGTAGACGAGTAGTCGGGGCTAACCCTAAGGACTCTCTGATATAAATAGAGGTTTTTTACACCCAAACGAGGTTGCTGGAAGTTAGTAGGAATTTTCTAAGTTTTGAGTTATTGTTTTGATATTAGCTGTAGCCATTTACTTTTGAATGAATATGAGAGAGGAAATTTGATTCAAATGCATAGCACTGCTACTGTTTGAAATTCCATGTTGTTGTGTTTTCATGAATGAATGAATTTCATTATGAATGGATGAAACTGTGGATGCTAGTATAAGTTTCAATTGTTTCTCTTTTGTTGAGTGAGTGCAAGGTGTGCACATAGAATGCAAGGAGTGCATTGATGAGATCTGTTTCAATCCCGAAGCTTAGGAGAGATAACATGAAACCTTTCCTTTGCAAGGAGTGCCAAGCGATTACTGCAAGGTTTGCAAAGTCCCCGGAAAGAACCAAGTCTTGCATAAGAATCTGCTGCAAGGAGTACACAGATTTGGAATTCGGATAAGTGTCGAAGGGACCCTGTAAGAGTCAAAGCCGTGAAACATGAAATCCGAACTTGATCATAGTCGTTAATCCAGGGAAAGATCTGGACCGTCAATCTAGCACCCTCGCGATTTCGGATATCGGGAGAACAAAGGTAAGGAGACTCCCAAATCCGCGAGACGTGAAATCATGAATCGATCTAAGCCATTAGATCATGGGGAGTTGTGAGCCGTCGATCTGACGTTTGCAAATATCGACATTTTGGGGATCAGGGGAACAGAGGTGAAAAGTATTTTGACTTCACAATACATGAAATCACAAAATATCGATACACGAAAAGGAGAGTTGAGCTGTCAATTTTCAAGGATTGTGGACCGTTGATCTAGCACTCCAAAATATCATCATTTCGGGAGTCGGGAGAACATAGGTGAATCGCATCGATAATTCACAATACGTGAAATCCTGACGCACTTGAGAATTGAGCCCCGGGTCATGGTGAATGGTCACATGGACGGAGGAAAAGGGAGGAGCCAGGGACCGTTAAAGGTCTCATCGGTATTTCAGGAGTCGGGGAGTCAGGGTCAACTCATTCGCAATGTCCCAACATGCGAAATAGCGATGTGCCTTTTGCGTAGGCATGCGGTCATAGCCAATGGTCATGTGAGAGAATCTTGTGTCTGGTGCTTGTTCACACGACGGAGTTTCGTGAAAGGACCTATGGATATTTCTTGGGGATTCCTGTAGGGTATCAAGGAGTTGTTCTAGCTCAAATATTGAGAATATCCAGAGACCGGGAGGTCAGCAAACCCTGCTAAGGTAGGGGCATTGCATCATCAGGTCAGAAGAAAAGAAGCGGAAGTCTTAGAGTACAAGAATCAAGAATTAAAATATTTCATGACTAGGAGGATAACACACTTGATTGAAGAACAGGAGAAAAGATTGAAGCTATTTAGAACCATAAACTTGGATTTCGAAGTTGAAAGAACACAAGAAGACTCACAGAAGATTGAAGCACCTACCCCAAATAGAGAAGAATTATTTCCCTTGAACCCTATGAAAGAATCTCAACAACGCGAAGTTACTATGCCAAAAGAAGATAAAAATCAAAATGGAAAGAGGAATACCGAGACGAAGATCACAGGGAAGAAGGATAGAAATCTCAGTAAGAAGAGAGCAAAGATAGAAAAGTTGCAGAAGATTCCAAATGGAACTTCGCAGAAAGAAGTTTTGAAAAACTGGAACTTCGCTGGGATATCAAAACAACACAACATGGCACTTCACCATGAAGAAGCGATATAGAAGTTGAAAGCATTATAATTGTTAGCCTAATGACTTGAATGGTTAGAACAATAGTAATGGCCCAATGACTCGCCATCAGACCATTGGGACCACGCCGCAACGGATAGAACCGCATTGATGAAGACCTCTCATCCATTAGAGAAATTCATTACATCATGTCTACTTAGTCCATCGACTGTTGCACCGAGAACACTTTTTCAAATTGTATCCAATCCAACTCATTGTTACATCATTGTGTTTATTGAGATTGACACTTGTTCCATTGCATTGCGCACTCATTCATCCACCCAAGTTATCCGATCTAAGTGTGCATGTCCGACGAGCTTAGCTCTACAGAGAAAGTCGTCAAAGAATTTCTCATCGATCTCATTGCTGAGAAAGTAATGTCTGCAGGTATTCAAGCATCATCAACAAGAGGATTGCAAGACTCTCTGTCGACTGCTCACGGATCCGGACCATCCCGACCGACAGCAAAGAAGAGAACCAAGCACAAAGATGACCTAGCAAATGCGAAGTTAATCTCGACCATCTTACCCGACTACATCACGCCTCTAGCCGACGCGGTGAGTCATGACAGTGTCCCAGGGGACTTTGATTGCACCATGGTTACTGCATACCTCCTGAAGGGGATACATGCAATTAGAACGCAACAGGATAAGATCGTGACATTGAAGTTCAACGAATTCAACCTAGGAGACCGCAAGAACCATAGTATGCTCGCTCCTTACAAATACTTGACCAGGACGAAGGGGAAGAACTTGAAAATAATCCCCCAGCCATGGACTATGAACCTCACGTATTCCACTCTCTTGAATGTGATGAAGATTCCACATTTTGGAAGGCACCAGAAGGTTAATGCCTGTGTTAAGCTGATGCTCTCATGTTACCATGGTGGATACCTATGGCTATACTGACGCATCACAGTCGATCCGACGTTGATCCATAAGATCACCAGATTGAGCATGCAGGGACCCGACCCATAGGGCTTCTACCCAGGGAAGGATACAGATCATGCATTGGCACATAAGATCAAAGACACATATGGCAATGTAGAAAAGGGAATGTGAGGCTACAAGGTATCTTTCATCTAGAATGGCGCAGTGCACTTGGCCTGCCAGCTGATCGTAGGAAATCTTGTGAGAAATAATAGACCTACACAGGTCATAGGATTTGTTGTTGACCTCACTAGGAAATATGTAGAAGGACTCCAGATGAACTGGGTGAAGTAATTGGTCAACCAACTGGAATTAGATTGCCACAAAGCCCAGGATCAGGGCTATAAGTTCTACTTTAGTTGGCTCCTGATCCTCATCACATTTACCACTTGGGAGATGCCAGAAGGTGCGACCTTCCCAGACATTGATCCATTCAAGCCGCTCGCTATGAAGTTCACCACGCTCTGGTACTCGAGCGATATGGAAAAATAGTGGCAGTCGAACATGATATTTCATACATATTATGTCGAACTAAAGAGGGCTATCAAAGTTGTCCCTCGCATGACGCCAAACACCCTGCATCAGTTATGAACCCTCATGAAGTTCTGCGCAAATTGACACTTAATTTATAACACCGTGCAAGCAGATGAGCACAAAGAAGAGATTCAATCATACTACAAGATCATAGAGGAGGACCTCGAAGAGATAACCGAGGACTGGTCTATAAATCTCCTCATCCCCACAGACCCCACAGAAATGTTAGACCATGAACTAATTGACAGCCTTGAGACCACTCATGAAGAAAATGATACTCCTAGACCCAACAGAAGGAAGAAGACTGCAGAGATCCAAAACTTGAGTAGCACATCCGAAGAAACTCCTTCAGTATCACCTGGTCGAGGGGGTGATGAGGAAGTAGATCAAGATGATACCAACGGAAAATAAGATCAGCAAAAGCAGGGAAAAGTAACACCGCCTAGGGATCTTATTGATGAGGTTGATCCCTTGAAGAAAAGGAATGTTTCTCCCATGAAACCCACTTCCTGAAAGAAATCCAGAGCCACCTTGACTAAGATGCATACTATGCTCACTGTATATGACTTTGACTTCATCATCGCAGTTGTAGCAGATGCCTCATGGGACATCTTGCAGAAACATGAAGCCAAGAAGGAGGAGATGTATGACATAATCAAAGTTGAACTCAGAAGGGTACAACATGCCCTTCAATCTAGTCACGCAGTATCCATTGCGCCCCCTCCATCAAAAGAACCAGAGTTGGGAGATGAGCCTACACAACTCTACAGACTAACTGATGTGACTGAAGCTCACCTTCGTCGAGCACAAGCTGAGAAAGACCAAGCCACAACAACCCTGAAACAAGCCCAAGAAGAAATGGTAGAGCAACGCCGGGTTGCACAAAAGGAGAAGGATGACCTTCAAACCAAGTTTGAAGAGGAGAAATCACAAATCCAGCAAGAAAAAGAGCAGTTGCTCGCAGAGCGGCTTGGAGTCAAAGAAGCAGTCGATAGAAAAATTCGCTCTGTGACAGGCTCAGAGCCAAAGGTAGAAGACTGAGTGGAGCATCAAGTAGTGCAGCTCACAGAAGCTATCCAATAGCTACAACAAAGAATAGCATACTTAGAGCTACGGACAGTGCCCAACACTCCGCAGGATGTGCAACATCAAAGAGAAGCAACTGCTCGAAGCGCACTTGAAAGAATCAAGGCCCTCACCATGGAATGTAAACAACTAAGTGATAATAGTGCCCAGACTTATGAGCAACTCACTAAGGATCCTGAATTGAAGGCACTGGATTCATAGCTCCAGGAGGCAAAGAAGAAAGAAGAAATAGTACAGGCGCAGTTGAAGCACCTGTCAGCCATTGAGAGGATGAAGTGATCCCAAGAACACCACACTTCTCAATAGCAGGTCCACACCATTCAAAGAAAAATCATGGAATTGACTCAGAGGCTCCAACCAATTCAGGACGAGGCTTGCCAATTGTTCGCAAAGATTGAAGGACGAGGAGCATAATTGGAGCAAGTCATCACTGCAGTTGAACAATGCTTAGAGGGACCTGTCAACGAAGCAGTTATCCAAGATTTTGTTGAGCAGGAAGTCGTGGTGCAACAATAGGTTGAAGTAGCTAGAGCCAAACTCGAGGCTTTTAAAGCAGAGCTACCCAGACCAGAGTGACTCGGGACGAGTCACAAGTGAGTGTTGGAGGCATGTTGTCCCTTGACCAAGTTTTGAGGATCCTTGGTCATGTTTGACCTACTTTTGGGACTTCGACAGGATGTCGAAGGGAGAGCACAGGTCGAAGCAGAGATCGTGGGATCTCGACCCATTTTTATGGATTTTTGGGTTTTGGGCTTATGTAACGAGTATGGGGATGTCGGCCCATGGGTTTACCCATGGTTAGGCCCTATTTGTAATGTATAAATAAAAAGCTAGGCGATGTAGAAAGTAGTTGGTTCGATCTATGTGATCGAAGCGAGGCTAGACATTGTGCTAAGTGCAACTTGTAAGTGCTTTGTGCATGCTATGTTGTGAACTTGTAGAGCTAAGTGCAAGTGATTGTAAGAGACCGTGAAGAGGATTTGTGCTATAAGTCATGGAAGGAGGATCTAGAGGAGTGGGCATAGATCTCTTTTCCTCTACGGAGTAATATATCATGGCTCTGTGCATGTAGAATATTGACAGAAAGAAATAAAGAAGAAGAGTTGGTGGATGTAGCCCCAGGGTGGGGGTGAATCACGTATCCCGTGTTGTGCTTTCTTTGTGCTTGATTGTTATTCTCTTGTTTATGTGGTTAAATGATTAGTGCACTGATATATGCTTAGAATAATCTAATATGGTATCTTAGTGATGAATAATGTGAATGAATGCTAGATATGATCTATGTTGGTATGTTTAGTGCTTGAATCTATTGGATCTGTGTGAATACTGTGCTGATCTATTATTAGGGTTTAGCTGCACTGTAAACTAAGGTTGAATACTAATGAACTATAACTGCTAAGTGCTCTGTTAAGGTTTTACAATCACATATTTGTGTCCCAGCTAAGGTTGCAGACATCTATGTCCTGCAACCACCCCTGCCTCTACCTCGGTGAGACTTCATCTGCTTCGCAGGTGTCTCCGAAAGGGCCGGTAGTTAGGGTTTTTTTGGTGCATTGTTGTAAGTGTTGAACCCTGGGTCTGCCCCTGTGCCAACATAAAGACATGAATACTCTAATGGAAGTTAATTTTTCAACAGGGGAAAAAATCTCATAGAAGTTGAATCCTTCGACTTAAGAATATCCTTTTGCTACCAGTCAAGCTTTCAATTTCTTGACTTGACCTAATGCATTAATATTCTTATTGAATACCCATTTTCTACCGACAAGATTTCTTCCACTGGGAAACTTGACTAATTCCCATGTCTCATTCTTGTGCAAGGATTCCATCTCTTCAACCATGGTGTCCTTCCATTTTTTTCCCTCTGCTAAGTCAATTGCCTCCTCGAATGACTTGGGCTCATCGTCGGTGGTATTTAACACGAATGTGAAACGAAAGTTGAGAAGATTATACCTTTCGACTATTATTATTACTCTTTCTGACCTCCTTACAACTGGAGTTGGTTGTTCCACCTCTTCCTTTGATTCAGTCGACTCATCTAAATCATCTTCTTCATTATTCAGTTCAAATCACACAGTCTCAGGATTATTCTCAGTCTGAACAATTTCTTCAGGATCGATCTTACTTCCAACTTCTCTTAATACCACATCTTGACTGTACACTATTTTCCTTGATGCAAAATCCCAAATCTTATATCCTTTCATTCCTTCTTTGTATCCAATGAAAATACATTTGACTACCTTCTTTTCCAACTTGTTCCTGTTTTCCTTGGGAACATGCACAAATGCATCATAGCCAAATACTTTGAGATGTGAAACTGAAGGATTCTTGCCTGACCATACCTCATTTGGAGTTCTGTCGACTAGCGCCAATGAAGGAGACATATTCAATAGATATTTTGCAGTGTTGACTGCCTTCGCCCAAAATTCTTGTGCAATCCCAACACCATTGAGGATGCTCCTTTCCTTGTCCATCAACTTTCTGTTCATTCTCTCGGAAACTCCACTTTTTTGTGGGTTATATGGTGTGGTAGTTTGGTATGCTATGCCATACTTCTTGCAGAAATGATCAAATTCTTTTCCATAGAATTCACCACCATTGTCAGTTCTCAATACCTTAATCTTCTTATCTGTTTGGTTTTCTACAAGAGATTTAAACTATTTGAATTTCTCGAAAACCTTTGATTTCTTCCTTGAGAAATATATCCATTTCTTCGTGGAAAATTAATCTATGAAGGAGACATAATACAGTGATCCACCAAGTGAAGGAACTGTAACAGGGCCAACCATGTCACTATGAACCAATTCCCCATTTTCCCTTATCGCTCCAGATGGGAACCTCACCTGACTTTGTTTTCCATATATACAATGTTCACAAAAGTTGGCTTTTAAATTACACTCAGGAAAGTCTTCAACCATACCTTTATTATGCATAGCTCGAAGTCCTTTTTCTACAATGTGTCCCATCCTCTCATGCCATAGCATGGTCGGGTCAACTTTATGATGACTTGTCGATTCAGTTTGAATTGACTCATCCCGAGTCAATTCGAGTCGAGTCGAAGTCGATTCGACTTCAGGAAAAACGATGTTGTTGCATCCAGTTGAGTCAACACCCCTTAGAAACTTGTATAGGGTTCCAATATGAACTCCTTTCATTAATTCCATTGCACCTTTGACCAGCTTACACAAATCCTTATGAAATAGAGTGTGCACTCTAGCATCACTCATCTTTCAAATAGATACCAGGTTTCTTTCCAAACCCATAATGTGTATCACACTTGGAAAGTTTCTACTCCACCCATCCTGCAGTATCAATCAAACTCTTCTTCGTCCAAAAATTTTGGTTGTCGATTCATCCTCCAAGAGCATGTCACCTCTATCATATCGTTCATACTCATAGAACCATTCTCTATGTGGTGTCATATGATAGGATGCTCCTAATTTGATCAACCAAACATATTGATTCGACTTTGTATTGGTCGACTCCAGGTACACATCGCCTCCCTTATCTGGAGTCATCTTTCTCTCAGTCGACTACTTCTGGTCGGACCCTGTATTGACTTCCATTACCCTTGACTTGCAGTCCTTTATATAATGCCCAACTTTACCACATTTCCAACATCTTCTTGTCAACTAAACTGGGGATTTATATCTACCCTTCAACTTAGACTTTCTACCAAAGAATTTTCCTTTATCTCTGTCAATCGGTTGACCTCTCACCACTAAAGAATATTTGGTTGATTCTTCCATGTTTTTCATTCTCATTGCTTCTGAAAATATAGATGAAACCATGTCTTCTAGTGATAATGTGGTTGCATTACTCCCTATAGTCACAACTAAACTATCCCAAGAGTCTGGAAAAGAACATAATAAGCTTATACATTTATCCTCCTTGGTGATTTTAATATCCATAGAAGATAACTCACTTATAATGGTATTAAATGCATTTAAATTCAGTGTCACTGAACTGCCATCACTCATTCTCAGAAGATACAATTTCTTTCTAAGAAACAACTTGTTTATCAAGGATTTCGACTGGTACAAGCTTACCAACTTGTCCCACATTTTTTTTCGTCGAATCTTCACCTAAGACATTCAACAACACTGAATCTGCAATACAAATTCGAATCATACTCCTTGACCTTCTCTCTAGTTTCTCACATTCTTCCATCCACATACCTACCGGCATGGTACCTAGAAAGATTGTTGTCCATTGTTCTAGATCTATAAGGAGATATTCAATTTTAAGCTTCCAAAGCTCAAAATTATGGCCATTGAATTTTTCAATCTTTATTCTCGAACTTCTCTCCATTCTTTAACACAATCTTTAGAAAAATATTTAAATATTTCTAACTTATGACTCTTACTGTACCTAGAGTTTAGCTCAGATCCAATATTGTTAAGCCAAACTTTCATACCACATGTTAGGAAATGAGACACACTTGCACACTAAACCTAGTAGAAGAGAGGAAGAAATATTTAATCAAGAAAGTAAATGACATAGTAATCACACAGTACATAGATATTTTTACCCTCTTGCTTACACAAAAACAACCTTGTAGCCAATTCGGCTTACATCTACATGACCAAAAACCTCTAAATTACAGACTCTTGGTGATTATCAATTCATCATCTAAAGATTCAAGATTCATTGATTATCATTTACAGCCTTACAACACACATTATTTATAGGCTTTATAGTAGGTGTAATGACCCCTCTTTTAAGACATAAATCAAAGTGAGGAGAGTAGTGGAAATTTTTTTTTTAATACATCAATAGAAAAATGTTATGTGAAATAACATACATCAATATTTACACATTCTATTATCATCTAAATCACTTCACAACAAGATTCAAATACAACATCACTGTTATGCAAGGATCAACCATATCACATAAAGATATCAAAGATGTCTACCCGCCCAACCTACCTTGCAAGGTTATTACCTTCAAGACACATAATCAACACTCAAGTCCATGATTCATTCGATTGATTTTGACCATCTAAGTTCTCAAGATTGGCAACTGTTCCGAGGAACATGAAGGTATCTAATTTTCATACCCCTATCCTATTTCGAAATTCAAATCACAACATATTACAGTGACCTAAATAATGTAATTCAGTTTGTTCAGAAGATCATACCAATGCACAAGTTGATCATTACAGCAATCAATTCAACTGACCACTTATTACAAAATTTGGCCAACCATTTTGAAAATAAATTTAAGCATATGATCTACTATCAAAATTCACAAATCCAACAATAATTATCCCATTTCAACTTCACTATACAATTAACTCTCAATATATAAGTACATTAATCATTTAAAATTAAACCCATAATATACATTGTCCTCATTATTTTACTCAATCATTATTGTAAGTTTATTACCGATCTATATGTGTGTGTGTGTGTGTGTGTGTGTGTGTGTGTGTGTGTGTTCAACTTATTAAAGAGTAAATTTAATTCCTAGTCATAATATATAGTAAAAGAGACTATAATAACCATCTTGTAACTAATATGTATGACACCCAATATAATGAATAACATTCATATCCAGATTATTTATAATTTCTTAAAAACAATATGATAAGGTATTTTATTTTCTTTTATTTTTCCTCTGCACAATTCTACTTTTATAAGGAATTACAATTTGCCCATTTTTATAAACTATTTAAGTCCTTCAATGACTATATAAGTTGATGGGTTTTCTATATGCACTAAAAACTCTCAATTAAATTGTCAACCCAAGGTTAGTAAACTTAGAGTTGTAGCACTATATGTGCCAAGGAAGAAAGGCTAGAGGTAGTATATTCTAACTAAGGAAATTGGCTATTTAAGGGCTAATCTATTTAATCAAAGACTATCAAATGATCAAACCCTATCAAGGAACTTAAACTATTTACCCTAAGTAACTTTTGAACAATGGATCGATGGATTGTTCTAAGAAAGAAAATGGAAACCCTACTTAGAGCAAGTTAACTTAATCATTACAATGAGCAAAAACAAACTATCTATTTAATCTATTTAATGAACAACAACAACAACAAACTAATCTAATTAACCTATTCAAGTTCAAAGAGCAGCAACAAGTAAGCAAATGAACAAGAAAACAACTACACTATTAAAACTAACCTATGGAAACATATGCAGCAAGTAAACTAGTAAGCAATCAAATAACTAACCTATGGTAACTTCTGCAGCAAGTAAACTAATCAAAACTACTCAACAAGTAACTAATGAAATCAATAAGAAAGTGAACTCTATTCTTAAGATAAACTTCATAACTACTTCTAATATATAAATGGAAATCTTAACCTATTGAATTAAAAACATCATGACAACATTCAAATACTAGTCAACAACTACTCTTTAATCTATAATAACAAGAAAACTATTCTCTAATCTACCAAAGCAAGAAAACTTCAAATATAGTGTTGATGGTTATGTCTTCAGTGTCTTATAATATCACAGCGACATTTAACAATTAATGATAACTCAAGAGGGATAAACTCAATATTAACTTCGATAGCAAAGTGAAAGGTATGAATTAGGCAATCTAATGAGAACTTGACCATTATAGAAGAAACATCAACTACCCTGCAAATCCATGTGATTCTTCAATTTATGCATCAACAATATGAAAACACTATTCTATTTAATTCAATTGCATTCTATGCTAATGTAAGCAAATTCATACTACTATAGATTTATAACTAAGAACTAAACTCTAAATCAAACTTCAAATTAAAATTACAATCTAGATCTAGAATGGAAATTGCATAAAGTAAATTAAACTAATCATATTTTAACAATTTAAATTGCAAAGGGAAATACTCATAAAAACATAACTCAAATCCTATTTCTATTTCAACATATGACAAAGGAATTAATAAGCAAACTAATTAAGAAAACTAGATAAGCAAATTGAAAACTAAATTTAAAGCTAACAACTAATCATCCATCAAAACCTTGTCAAAGAAACCATTAACTAAATACTATGTTTTAACTCTGTTTTAAATTCTATTTCAACAAATTCTGACTATCATCTAATTATACACAAGGGTTAGTAGCTTAAGCTTAAGCTTGTTTCCTATTTAATTAAAGAGACATGGCATACCAACACTATCCTTCATAAGCAACCTGCAACAAGAAACTAGAACAATTAAACTATAATCAACAGTTACACAGTAAGTAAAAATGATAAAAACACATGTACAGGAAAGTAAAAGAAATAACAATTACACTACTTGAATTCACAAGCTAACTAACTAAATATTCACCCAGATCACTGGTGGGCCCCCCAGCAGGTCGTGGCTATTCCTCAACAGTGAATCACGAGCTCAAGCAACATGATTTCAACATTTAAATTAAAAACACAGTTTACACAAGTTTATGAAAATGTTTTGAAACAACAAAAACAATGCTAGCTTCACGATTCTGAACTTAACCTCCACTAACTATTTTTATGACCATTCTTGTGGTATTTATAAGAGTTACAAGTCAAGAGGTTGACCACTGGAAGGGTCAACCTCCTCTAAAAACAACAAATTACATTAAATGAGTTCTAACTGTCGGTGGCTTCTAGAAACTAAGTGAGCCAATCAACGCGCAACATAGCAACCCAATCCAAGTTGTCAGAAGCTCAATAGCTAGAGGCCACGAGCATGAGCAAAACCCATGTCATCTATTTTCCCATCACTGGCCGTCGATATAACAACTGCCAACTTGCCCACGGTTTTAGTGCAAGATGGAGTACCGGATGACGAATTGAAAACCACGAACTGTTATCAATCCATTTAGAATTTCAGGAAATGGACTACTGGGGACATGATTGGGCATATTACGCACAAATCCCATGTGCCATATTTTTCTGATTCGAATGCATCCTCCCAAAAATTAAGATTTAAGTTTGCTGCCTATAATAGTGCCAGATGAAGTACCAGACGAAGTGCTGGATGGAAAAACGCCTTGCAATTTTTCCCTGGTATAAGTTATGGTAATTTGATATAAGAATCCTTCAAAAAATTCTTCAAAATAGTAAAAGACACATATAATACCAAACAAAAAGGATCTAATCATCATCATTAATTAACCATATCATGGGCCCAACATTACCCCCACACCTAAGATTTTGCAGGTCCCATTGCAAACAAAAAGGAATTGCCCTACATGACTAAACTTGCTGAGAAGGATTAGCTTTAGAATATTTTGCCTCTTGTCCTGAAGATTTTGTCTTGTTCCTCTTATGATGTTTCAATTGTGCCTTGAGGTTGCGATTGGTTTTGGTCATTTCATTAACCAATCATTGGATGGAATTCACCTTTGCTTGTAGTATTGCATTGTCATGGTGAAGATGCTCATCCAAATTCTTCCTCTCTTCCAATTGTTGTAGCAACTGATCATTTTCCTGTTGTATCTTTTCAATGGTTGGAGCAAGATCAGATATCTCAGAGGAGGGATTGGATCCCTTGAAAGATGTAGAAAGTCTATCAATTTTAGGATCTGGGGTAGGCATCTGTGAAGTAGGGGTAACAGGGGGTTTATGAGGAGAAGTAGGTTTAGATTTTTTCTTTCTATGAGGCTCAAATTCTTCTGCAGACACATCCCTAAGTCTTTTGTGAGGGCTTTCCAGATCAACGGATTCTTGGATAGGGTCTGAAGTAGTCGGGGGTTTTTCATAAGGTTTTCCTCTTGTATTTTGGGTACTCTTTCGAAAATATCCTCTATTAAATAGATTATCTCCTCTCCTATTTGTGGGGACTACAGGGAAGTCTTGTTGAATTACCTCTTGTAACATTTTGGGTGCAGGATTGATACATGTTGAGGGCATTGGAGAGTTATCAATAATCTTCTTAGTATTTTTGCCCAATGAGGTTGCAGGGATATCAACAAGTTTCTTAGTCTTTTTTTTGGGTAAAGGGATAGCTTGCGCAGGAGGGTTTGGAGTCTTTGAAGAATGGGGTTTGGATGGAGTAACATTCCCTAGACTCCTGTGCGAAATGAAATATGTTCATCCTGTAATGGATGTCTTATCCATAACACTCAGTCTTAAAACACTGTTGACAGTCACAATGAACAAGAGCAGAGGAAGGATAAGAGTGTTCCATTGTTACTTGTTTTTCCATCGTTCTCACACAATCCATTCCTCTACATCGCATTTTATAAGTCATGTAATCATAACTCTATAATGAATAGTTTGTAAAAACATTTAAGTGGTATGTCAAAGAAATGTACAACAGTTTATAACACACAAGAAATTAACATTTCAAAGTAAAATAATTGCGGATATAATAGCCTGTATTATGAAAACAATACACATAAATGTTTACAAATATTCTACTTCTTCTAGGCAGTGTTATCATTTGTCAACTCATGAAACCCCTCCCCCACAGCTAAGTATTGTGACACCTCACAATAAAAAATATAGGAAACCAATAAATTCTCCCAATAGTCAAAGATTTATAGCTTGTTAAGTGTAGATATAAATTTCACAGATTGGTTTGACGAAACGGTTAGAAGATGGCCCCACCAATGGATAAGAGATCTTATATATAGATAAGAAGAGGTAGGTGAGAGAGTTTCAAGATAGTCTCAAAGTTAGTTCCCAATGGAAAATTTATGGAGTTCATTAACCTTAACTTAACCATAAATACTTCATGTCAGCTTTGTCTACAAGTAATGTCGTACATCAGGACACGTTTAAATTTCTTATTTATTTTTTGTCAGATTACCATCCTCGCTAGGTAGAATGCCCTGCTACCAGCAAACCTGTTCAGTACTCCAGCGGGTTTACCTAATCATACCATAGGTCGGTACCCGCTACCAGTAGACCTGTTCAGTATCCCGACGGGTTAGCCTCTTACACCCTCAGAGACTGACCCTCCTATCTTTTAAGATTTGAGTATAAGATTGCTTTATGCAAGAAGATGGGGGTACAACTCTGAAAACAATTTTTTTCTTTTTTTTTTTAAATTGGGATGGTATTTATGTTAGAGGATGACTTTCCGTTATATATTCTTTAGTGATTGTCCTGATGTAAGGGGTACTTAAGTGGACGTAGTTGATATAAAGATATGATATAGTCAAGCATTTTTAGTGTGTAGTGGATGGTACCATTGGGAAAGAATAGAAAGGTATCTTTAGGCTCAACTCACTTTCTTCCTTTTTTTTTTTATGTTTCCATGGCTAACCGCTAATAAGACCTCGTTGTTACTCTTTAATAAAGTTACTTTACTCCCTTACTTAGGTTTCTTGGGGAAACTATACGAGAGACCTCTAAGCTTTATGGTTATGGTATCACTTTCTTATATAGTGGTGAAGGTGTTTAAGAGAAACTGCTTCTTAAGATGCCTTGAGAAAAAGTGGATAAAAATCTTTGCAAAAATATGACTAATTACAGCAAGTCATTATTCATTTGATGCTCAGCAGATAACAAGGTTCAAATGTAGAAATATTTTGAAGAAGAATCCTTCTTTTATATTTCCTTGAAATTTTCTACTCTTGGTGAAATAAATACCTACGGAAATCTCTAGAATTGTTTGTCAAAAACCACACTCTAAAATATCAAAAACTAATGAGATCAATGAGATCAACTCACTAGAACATGTATCTCATAGTTATTTTATTAAAATAAAATGTAAAATGAGGCTGCATTAGGCTTTAAGATAAACTAACAACATGCAGCTTTTATTTATTATCCTACCCTACCTAAAAAGAAAGGAAAATCTTTATTCAAGTGTAAGAACTTTTCCAATGTAACCATGTGCGAATCAAGATAAGAAACATATTCATATCCACTTATAAAAAAGTTACCGTAGTGATTACCTGGATATGAAGAACCAACCAACCTACTTGTTTTGGCATCAGGAGGTGTTGAACAAGAGGATAGTATTGTGGTCTAATGACCTCTTGAAACCAAATTTCAATGTAATCTTGATGTTCATCGACAGTAGTTTCTATGCTCTCCTTCATCATGCTATGCAAAACCTCTTCTTCTAGATGATTGATTTCTTAAGTACATAAAGGATCTGCTGAGATGGATATTGAGAACTCCTCAATCTCAGGTTTTAATGATTTCTCTCCACTAGGTATAGTCCATAATTTTTCATCTTCCTTCGCATTTTGGCAAGGAAAATCATTTTGTAGCTCATAGGACCTTGATTCTTCTAATATTTATGGAGAGGTAGACAAGTTATTGGCTATTGTCAAGATGTGTTCTTCCTAAGAATAAGAGATCCCAACTACTGGTAGGATTTGAGAGAGTTCTTGCAAATTAATAGCCATCTTCAAATTCATTCTCCTTGTTGGATTACTGAGAGGGGGGGTGAGTCAGTAATAGAGAAATTTAATCCTTTTTAACCATATAATCCAAGTGTTATATCAATGTAGCATTATCATCCAATAACTACAGAGTAAATAAGCAATGAACAAATGAACAATAATATACATACACAGTACACCAATGTTTTACGTGGAAACCCAAAGTGGGAGAAAACCACATAATGTTTTTTTCTTATATGTCTTGAAGAATTACATTCATTGGAAGCACCAACTTCCTTTGTTTTCCAGTTGCAACTGGAAGGAGGCTCCAACCCCCTTATTTCTCAAGCTGCAACTTGAAGGAATCTCCAACTCCCCTATTCTCTCGCTACAACCAGAAGGAGGCTACAACTCCCTATGTTCTCCGGCTACAATCGGAAGGTGGCTACAACCACTTGTCCTTGCCCTGTCCAACCGCCCTGAAGTAGAAGTAGAATGATGGAACCACTACCACACTATCACTATGAGATATACCACTATAAATCTGTACCAATAAACCTGAACCATGCATCAACCATGCATCAACCTGTACCTCAACCTGTAATCAATCTCTACCATAAACAAGTGCATTAACCATGCACCAACTTGTACCAAACAACTAGTAATCAACCTGTACCATAAATAATTGCATCCAATCATGTACCAAGTATGTACCAATCATGTTTCAACTACTCATCAACTATAACTCATCAATATGTACCAACATCATCAACTATACACCTCATGTATGTGCCAACTCATCAACTGCTTGTCTCCACCATGTACCCAACTTGTAACTCAACCAAAAGTCCTCATCAATATCATCATCCAAATATGATTTGTAACTCTATAATAGACCTAGTGTATATGATCACATACTTGCGAACCTTCCTTAACAATAAGAGACTAGCACTTTCATCAAACTTTTCTTTTGTCTCACATGACTAGTTTTGGATTAGTCAACAACCCTAACTTGAGATAATCATAACTATCTACCTGTAATGATTAAGGATATGAAACTAATACAGAAGGTTCTTCAGTGTGTTTTATACAATTCCTCTAGGCGTCACTACTTGGAACCTCTCATAAAAGGAGTTATATCAAAAATGGCATACCTTGTTGAATTCTAGCTTATTCTAGAGAGTGACCTTGTAGAGTGTGCCCTGCAAAAAATGTTTGTTGAATCGATATGAAAATGTTACACAACATACTAAATACTATACACTAACCAACACATTTTTTCTTACTACATTGGGATCTGTTATGAAGAAGTTATGACATTTTTACCTGAAACACTTATTTTAGACTAATTTTAGGACTAGCCACAAACCCTTTTTCCATGGAATGTAAATCCAAAAATACAATGCCCCACAAGATGAATCTGTTACCACAGATACTTGGATATGTTTCCTCAATGGCCTAGAAATTTGACAGTCTGAATCATTATAGAAAATAAGTTATTGCGAAAATGGTGAGATAACCTGTAAATAACATACCTTACAAAGCATCATCAAAAGAATTTATCCTCCCTTGAATTCTAACCCTCTTTTCTTCACCTTCCCTCTGAAATTCGGCTTAGATAACCTTTGGTTACCTCGTTAACCTATAGATATTCAATATTCTCAAGTGTGATGTGAAATGAGAGAGCCTTGCCTCTTATTTATACTCTCCATCTTCTAGGTCACATAACCTATTTCTAGGTCACTTAACCCATTTATAGGTCACTTAACCTATTTTCCTCATTTTTAGGGTTAACCACTTTCCATAATTAGAAAGTTCTCCATTACTTTATCATTTAAATATTCCTCCTTGACTTTGTCACCTCACTTTATCATTTAAATAATCTTCTTTGATTTTGTCA